>JAOEHV020049905.1:0-31546 GCA_025447995.2 Isaurus tuberculatus
TCGTGAGCAGTACTGATTATTTCTTTCCAATTTATTGCTTGGCAATCTTCGATAAATTTATTTTCGTTAAAGTTTGTATAGTCACGTTTATACATTTTAATTTTGTTTGGAAGGGAACTGTAATTGTTTATTATGAGAAAGTTTGCCAAATGATCAGTTAGATCATAGATTATGTTTCCGCTTATCGTAAAATATTCATTTAAGGAATTTAGAAAAATATTATCAATAAGAGTTGCACTGTGATTAGTTATCCTAGTGGGCTGTAGTATATGTGGTTGGAAAAAATTTGCAAGCATCGAGTTTAAGAAACTATCTGTTTCATTATGTGATTCAAATTTTAGGAGATTGAGGTTGAAGTCTCCCATGATTACGCATGGTTTGTTTTCACTATTTGTTTTTTCCAGAGCTGTGTTTAGATATTCCAAGAATTCGTCGATATTACCATTTGGATGTCTATAGATTGTTCCACAAAGTAGATTTGATTGTTTTTCGTTAAGAACTTCTATCCATAAAGCTTCAAAGCCAGATTCTGTTTTTGAAAGGTCCGAACGAACAGAAAAATTTAGGTGATTTTGTATATAGAATCCAGTTCCCCCCGCATTAGATAGGCTCGGTTGTGATAAGAAGTGGTATCCTGGCAATTCAGTATTAATAATTTGGTTTTTGGAGATGTGAAGTTTAGTTTCAGTGAGGCCAATAATTGAAAATGGATGAAAGAGATCGCTTAGCATATCAATAAGGCGGTCATGGTTCGCGGATAAGCTTCTAATGTTACAATGGACAAATGAAACGGCCTTTTTAGAGAAACAACTGGCAATTTCATCATTGTTCTGAAAGTCATTTGTGCTATAGTAATTAAAATTAGTATCTAAAGGCATATGTAAATCGACATCAGAAACTGTAAGATGCGGAATTTTGTTTATGTTCGATGAAATATCCAGTTTCGGTAGAGATTTAAAATCATCTATATGGTCGTAATTATAGAGACAGTTATTGAGTATATTATTAGGGTTGAATTAGGTTGTTAACGGTAATTATAGTAAATCTGCAAAATATGGTGATTATAGAAAATAGATTAATTAAAGTTGAACTTATCTGTCCCAATTAAATTAGTCCCAACTGTCAAGTTTCTCTAGATCTTTCTCGGTTGCGATCTGTATCACGGCGCTATCTTCATCCTTTTTCATGTACGTATTACCATATCTAGTCCATAAGAAGCGGAAATTGGCTCTCTTTTTTAGGGCAAGGCTCTTGTTGAACAGATCTTTATTTGTTGGCGTCAGGTTTTCTGATATATAGATTTTGTTATTGGTTCTTGGATATCCGATGTCGCTAGTGGTTTTGTTCTTAAGTAGTTTACGGGATTTGTAGATAGCATCCCTTACGTCTCTTCGAACAAATCGGGCTATGATTTTCTTGGGTCTATCAGTTTGATCCGTTCGTTTGGTCGGCAGACGATGACTAACGGAAATGTCCTCTTCAACAATCTTAATTCCAATTTCTTCGCATATATCCATTACAATTTGGTTCGTGTTTTCGCCCTGTCTTTCCGGCACTCCACTGAACTCAAGGCATTCCCGCCTAATGTATTGGTTGTGCTCGTTGAGAGCATTTTTCTGCACGTTGATTTCGTTCACAAGGGAGCGCATTTCGGCTTTCAGGCAATTGTTTTCTGCACAAAGTCTTGTGTTGTCCACTCGTAGTGTGCCCACTTCTTTTCTTAGGTCTTCATATTGGTCACTCAGGAAGTTAAGTGATTTCTGTAGTTCACTGATCGAGTCCTTCAGGGGAGTGAAAACGGTTTTGACGAAGTTGTCGAATTTTTTGTCCAGAATTTCTTCCAACTTCTGCTCTGTAATACTCATGATTATGTACACACTTATAATACAAAAAATGAAACGTAAATTAAACATTAACAACAGTAGAGATGAAAATTTAGCTGATATATCAGGAGCTTAAAAGAAGACGCCATTACACTGGCCTGACATGCGCAAGACCTGCTCTGGAAGTAGAGAACTCCATTTACATTGAAAAGGTTCTCGGTTCAAATCCTTTTCCAGTTCCGATTTCTTTCAGGGACCCCCCTCATAAGGAGTCAGATTGTGCACACCACTGTAGAAGATCACCTCTTAGTACCAATGGTTACAACCACTCTACACATTCCTTCAAAGTAGCTGTTGTGCACCCAAGTTGGATGAACCCAATAAATTGACCTGCTCCCAACAGATGTGCTTCCATCTGCTCCGTTGGTAGAGCACTGTAGCAGTATCACATAATGGTCCCAAGTTCATTTCCTGTTTGGGGGTTGACTTTTTCAAGGTTTGTCTTCTGCTGTTGCTCAAATTGCCTACATCACTCTGAGTAGCACACTTACCATCATTACCAAGGGCTTTGTCAGGCTAGCCCTCTCATCAAGTGTACCCCATCAGCTGCTAAAACTGGTTCCTCCAATATTTTATTCATTGGAATATAAAAAAACTGCATTTCTTGGAAAACCTGGTCTTATATTTAATCCTGTAAAAATCATTTATAGTTGTGTTTGTTGTATATTTTTGGTTGTGTGTTAAAAATCTTTATAACTCTTTTAATTTTTAGCAGTTTCTCTTTCAAAATCTCTGACATTGGCACAATACCCCAAAAGACTTCTATTGTAAATTGGTTTTGAAACATGGTACAAATAACTTTGCATTAGCTTTAAATAAATGAACTTTCTGAATTGACTTGCTGTACGGACGCTACTGCACCTGCTAATAAATTATTTTAACAATAATGATATAATTATATTAGTGTACTAATACTAACATTAACAGACAAAAAATAGTTCTAAATCTGCACATGAAAACATTGCCATTTTTGTTGGCACATTAGAATGTAAAATTTAAAATGATAATAAAACTTAGTTTCATAAGAAAATGATTCACAAAGGTTTGCCCTTGCTTCGTGTTCATAACTTTTTATTCTCATGAATGAAATCCCCAAACTACAAACTCATCTATTTCAAAGTCACGTGATACATAACATCACCCTTTTCCTAACTATGAGGGAACAATGTAAAATCAATCACTAAAGTTGTGATGAACAAATAAAGTGAACCTTAACACAAGGATATTGAAAGTTCAGTGTCTACTATGATTGTAGTGTCCTTCTCAACAGTGTTCACAAACTATTTTGACATAACAAAGTCTTTGAACTTGGAAGGAACTCTCACTTTTCTTGTACTGGTGTGTTGAAGTAGAGACTCTTGTAGTTTTTTTTATGGGTGCGGCTCGACTTGAGGTGCTGGCTCTGGGTGTGGCTCGACTAGAGGTGCTGGTGGTTTCTCTGGCTGCGCAGGTGACTTCACTTGAGAGGTGACTTGATTTCTTTCAGGATTTGAGATTTTCAGTGCCTGTCTGTTGCTCCTGATTACCTGACGGTCAACAGCCACTAAGTAAGATCGGTCTGATAAAGATTTTGTACCAGTCCCTGGTTGCCATTTCTGATTGGCACGTGTGGGCGCAACTCTTACCTCTTGGCCTACTTCTATTTGTGGCAGGATCTTTGCTTTCTGATCATAATAGAACTTTGCTTGCTGCCTATTCTTTTCTATCTTTCCTTTAACATCAGTTGGAACCTCTGGATGGAGTAGACTTGAGACTGTTGGTAACAAGGTTCGAGTCCTCCTAGACATTTGACATTGCGTTGGACTAATATCAAGACCTTCAGACGGGGTATTTCTGTAGTTGAGCAGTGCCATAAAAGGATCTTCATTAGCTTTTTTGAAGAGTTGTTTTACCACTTTGACTACAGATTCAGCTTTTTCATTACTAATGGGGTGGTATGGTGATGAAGATAGATGTTCAAATTCCCATGCTGCAGCAAACTGTCTGAACTCTCTGCAGTCAAATTGAGGACCATTATCTGTCACCAAGGTATCGGGGATGCCATGGCGACTGAATTGCTGTTTCAAAGCTCTTATTACTTCAGCTGATACAGTGCTATCATCGCTGGCTACTTGAACGTTTTTGCCGGTCGCAAATTGGCGGAGATAAGCAGGGAAAAAAGCCTGTGTGGGGGCCTCTGGCCCCTGGAGCCGTCTACTTTCAGAATATCTCAGCCAACTTCAAATCTTATAGACAACCCTGGGATCTTGTAAAATTGGCATTGATATAATACTTGCTGGTATTAATAAAGAACTGTTGGGCTTCTTTCAGGAATTTGGCATACTTTGGAGTACCAACAAGATCGTGATAAAACATATTGTTTTGTTGAAAAACCAATATGTACAGATGAAAATTCCCTATAAATTGCAGCATTATTATTTATTGAAGGATATCATCACTTTTAGCAATAACTTCAGCTTTAACAAAGCGAGACAGTAATGTCTTTTACAATTTTAGAGTGCTTTCTTGTAACATGTGAACAAGAGGCTCCTCTGATTGCAAGGAGATATTGTAATTATCAAAAATAGGCATAACGGATTCCACAGATAAAACATATGGCTTTGAAAATGGATCTTTGAATTTCCTAACCAAACCAATTTCCCTGGAAAATTTCTCATCATCCTTTGTTTTATCATTACTTCAAACTCCGATTGAAAGTATGATTGAAGAGCATCTCATTGCATCAAAGTTATGTCTAAGGATTTTCCCAGGCTGAGCCAACATGTGGTCACATGTTTGATGATTGGCTTCACCTCTGTGTTTGTGAGTTTCTTGTACTCTCTTACTGTAGCTTTCCTTTTGACGCTTTGCTTGAAATAGTAAAACAAGTCGATTACAAAATCATTAACTTGCATTGGCAAGGCTTTGGCTCCTGAGCTTCATCATCATCATCATCATTATATGGTCGGCATCTTTACAGATGATCCGTGACTCTGTGACGTCGCTTTCGGCGCTTCTCACATCGTTGCTGAAGCTTGTTCTCAGCTATTATTATACCACTTCTAATCTTGGAACGCCAGGTTGCCCTGTCAGCTTTCATGGCATGCCAGTTGTCTTCCATTCCGAGCAGCTTGAGATCGTCCTTGGCACAATCCTTCCAGCGTTTTTTTGGTCTCCCACGTGATCGTGTTCCATGTGCTAATTCACTGAAAAGCAGCTGTTTGGGAATCCTGTCATTCTTCATCCTGCACACATGTCCCAGCCATCTTAGACGGTTTGATCTTATCATAGTCTCTATAGTGGTGCATGGCTCCTGAGCTTATAAATGAGCTAAATGACATGGGCAACATACACCAAAAATTTCTTGAGTTGATTGAGATTGAACATCCAGGATCAGTTTTATGGGACTTTTGTTCTTGCCAGCCCTTGAACTGCTGTAATTTAAGGAACAGGTACAGCAAGTTTCCCATGTTAAAGATGCGTTATTCAGTGAAAAGCTGCATGTTTCGAACATCTAAACATCGGAAACCTTGTCAATATCAGGCATATCTAACAATGATGTTTTGATCAGCCCATTCATTGCAAAGTGCCTAATAAGGGTCGGGAGAAATTTGTCATTTTCATCGTTGCTTCCATCAGTAGCAAGACCAAACCATTTACGAAGATCTTAATGTTTGAAAACAGACTAAAGGTTGCTGACAGATTCTTTGGCTACAGCAAAAAAACAATATCCAGAACACTTAAATTAAAGTCGCAGTTGACCCCCACAATCAATTGGTGGTCTTTTAACGAACAAATAAAAATGTATGAATAGATGAATAAATCGATAAACAAATTATTTATTATGTATATAAAAAACAGTTGACCGATATCCTCTACAGAAGGTGCTATTCCATTGCTTTTGTATTGTATGCTTAATCTTTATGTTTGCGGTGTTTGACAGATTTCACAAGAGAGTGGTGTCGGCATTTCTTTCTGGGTCTCAACGGAGTTATAGGTTCTGTGAAGTTTGTTAAATGGTTTTAAGCGAGATTCTGCAAATTCAAACTTCTTGGTTTGATTTGAGTGAACAATCTGAGAAGACATTAATTTAAGTTTTTAAAGTCGCCCTTATTTATACTGGAAACCGCTTTTTGTCTGTGAACCGAAAAAATGTTCCATCTCTTGACCCTTGACATGCACCTGATAATCGGTTCTGTATTCATCTGTCTTCATAATAACATCCTTTATATTATTCATACTTCAACATTCATGAACCGTAGGAGAACTAGGTAACTTGAACGTAGGTAACTTAAAAAATAAAAATATTTATTTTTTGAAAAATGACTATTGTTACAGTATAAACTTTTAGCCCTCAATTTAAAGTATCAACCACAGAAAGACCAAATTGCAAACACTCTTACACCAGTGTTGCTTGTTGCTGGACCATTGTCATGCAAGGTTGTATCAAACGACTGTAATTGAACAGGTTGTTTATACCCGGATGCATGAATCGCATCTATCTGTATCCGTATGCTTTCTTTATTATAACATCTTTTACACCAATCACACTTTTACATGAAGTACAATGGTACTGCATACGATGTAGGCAGGTACCGACTGAATGCGAAAACTGCACAAGTCGAAACGAAATGCATCTCTCAATTTAAAAAAAAAAACGTAATCTAAATGTCACTGAAGTACCCGGGTACCTGTTGTCACAGTAGACAGGCACTAATACCCGGGTCCCGGCTTCTAATAAAGCCCCTGTACAACATGTATAAAAATGTACTTGAAATGAAACAAATGTGCTCAACCTGGTTTAATATTATTCCAACAACAGAACCTTGGATCCAATCCCTGTCAGTGTTATAAAAACTTAAAAACTATTCTTAAAAGGCGGTAGCCCTACAAACAAAAATATAAGAAAAATGTAATAAAATAATACATAGATATAATCAAAAATGAATAAACACTTAAATTGATACAAAATAGTTGACAAAAGTCATCTCCTTAAGAACTTTTTTCGTTGTTTTTTAATATGTGGTTAACAGTTTTTGCAGTTTTTCATACGATTGACGTTTGAAGGAGATGTTTCTGTGTGTTTTTAGTGAGTTTATTCCAATAGGAAATTAAACAGACAGCGATTAAGGCAATGAAATTGACGAAGCTCAAGGCCAGTGCAATATACGTCAACATACCATCAAGTATTGTAACTTGTGATTCATAGATTTGTTCTATGTCTTGTTATATTCGTTCGAATTTATCATGCAGCTGATTATCTAATGATTGTATGCTTTATCAAGTGCTTCTGTTGTATCCTGATCAAATGCCACTGACGGTGTTATCTTGAAGGAGTTGCAATGACAATCAAGGATGGTGTGGTCTTCAACTGATTTCCACAATACATACGAGACGATATGAACTGTCAGTATTGGGAGTGAATTGAAAATGTGTCTGGGTATTTGTCAAGTCCTGTTTCATGATTAATGTTGGTGATATCTCAAGGGAAACTATGCACAGAAAGGAGGGACACTTCTGTTTTGTTTTTGATTTGATTAGTTACGTTTGTTGTAGCTATGCCTAAATAATATCTACCTCCTAAGTGGAGTAGTGGTTGCATTGCCTGGCAATCTACAGTAACCGTATGTTTTTTTTAATGTTACTTTTGAATCTGGAATCCAATACATCCCCAGCCATTCAGCATCATAAGCCTTTGGAATTGCCAGTTCAGGGCAAACGAAAATGGCTTCTTCTTTGAGCTATTTTCATGAGTTATCAGTACGAACAACTGTTCGTAAATTTGGACCGGTCACCAAAGCTTAGTCATCACGAGTAACGGGGCATATGTAATAAGTGGTTGATAACTTATATTTCACTGAAGTTAAGTGCTCTAAAACACAAAGTCAGTTGAGATCCTGGAGTTGTTAAACTGTTAACATAAGACTGACAACCACACTGTTACCAGTGTGCTTGTAACCTATTAGAGGTTCCATTAACAGGAGGTAATCTATTTCGAATGCCCGTGAAGGAAAGGTCATTCCTTGTAAATTTAGAGGTTTTGTGATAGTTCTGATGTTAAAATTTGGCATTTCAACGTAGCTCATGAGTGTCTTACCTTCTAGTCTTTTGGCCTGTCTTAGTATACCTTCCCTTCCAAGCAACGGAGAATTGTTAGAAAGAGATCCATTATTTTTGCTATTCAAGAAATTCAAGGTTTTAGTTAATTTTACATCTCTTTTTGCGTCCAGAAGTGTTTGTTTATGTTATAGACTTTCTTGATGTGTTAACTATTTGTTTTATGCCTCGGATTACTTGATTTAAGGCTCCACGAGGATTGCTGATTTTCCATTGACAATGTGAACCTTGTGTTGAGGATATCCGAGAGCTGAAGTTAGTTAAAACAATGTCCTATTTAAATTGAGATGTGGTTGCTTTCGCATGTCCCACCAGAAGCCTCATATAGGAGTTTAATTATACCGGCTAGGCCTGCGTGGCATGCCCAAACAGATCTAGCAAACCGCGTGGAGTGTTTCTTGAACGGCCATATTTTCTCAAGTGATTATGTTTTGCACTGTTTTACTGCCCATTACTTGAGAATGTTTTTATAGTGACGTGGACAAATCGTTATTTAGCGTCTATTGATGGCAAAGTTATTTTCCACATACGATTAGTTTAGTTATGGAACTAAATTTTCTCAGAGTAAAGGGATGAATATCTTTCTCTTGCGAACGATTAAAAAAACTAATATCAGAAGTAAATTTGTATACCAGACAATCACGGTCAGAATGAAAGATCTTAAAAGTTTGCAAATAAATTCAAGTATTAGGGTTTTTTTATTCCTTATGTGCCGTAATATTGTATTTTGTCGTATACACATTTCTTGACTCTTTTCACGCCAATGGTGTTTGCATTTTTTTGGAAGTCTTGTCATTTCACCGACATGAAATCTAAATGAGATGCTTGTTTAAGTTTTTAGATGGTGTTATAAATGATTTGCCAAATTGAAGGCGTTGATTTTAACTAAACAAACGCCTTTTAAAGACAATTTAGAGTATTCCGTTTTTAAAACCGCTATTTTTTTGTACATAGACTGCTGAAATGTTCCACAGCTTGATGCATGTATTACACCTGACACTTTGCCCTGTATTTGTCTGCTGTCTTTATATAACATCTTATGCAAGATATTGCGAAAATCAAAGGTGCTAAATTGGGTTGAGAGAAAAATTTGAACTGAGAGAAAGAGGTTTTTTTTCTCAAGCCGTTCGTTTCGTTCAAATACGACCTCTTTTATAGTGTATAGACCGATAAAATGTTTCCACCTTGGAAGCAAGTATCCTCTAATTTAATTGTTCATGGTGGTGGCGATACAGATAAATAGCTGTAAGTATCCATCCACATTGTTTGGCAGCTTTCACACGAATGGTGTTTGCATATATTTTCGCAGTCTTATCATCTTTGCCGTGTTTACATCTAAATGAGGTTCTGCTTTCCTTGTTATAGGGTCTGTTTTAAGATACAGCAAATCAAAGGTGTTGACTTGAATTGAGTCATTGAGCTTTCAAGATATTTCAGGTTTCTCTTTTATCTGAATTCGCTGTTTAGAGGGAAACTTTTTGTCTATGCACCGATTTGTTGTTCCATTCCTGGGCACATCACATGACCTGACACTTGGGTCTGTCAATCTGTTGTCTATATAATAACATCTTATGTGCCGTGTGTACACTTCTTCATTCGTGAACCGTCGTAGATGCAACTCAACGAGGTCACATGACATTTGTTTTTTCGTCAAATGAAACATTGACCACTTCTTTTTTAAAGGGACCGACGGAACACCAAAATAGAATTTTTCTTAAAGCATTATTTTACAAAGATGTATAAACTGCACCTGAATGGAACAAGTGTACTAAACCGTTAGATATAGTTTCACTTCAAAGTTTTCATCTGGTGTCTACAGAACTTCGTGTTCAATCCTTGCGAAGATTGTAAACCTTAAAATCTAAATTCTTGTACACTTAAAATAAGGTGCAACTTATTTTTAGATAGAGTGGTGGACGTACAAATAAATGAATGTATGGAAAATCAAGTAAATGAAAAAAATAAATAGATATTAAAGTAATAAAATAAAATAAAATAAATGAATGAATAGTTTATTTGAGACAAAATTTGCGTTTAAATAACTATTCTTCATTCAATTTTGTTATGAGTTTTTTTATCTTGTCCAAAGTACTAGGCTGTTTTCTTTTTCACTTACGCGGAGATCGATTCTGAGGTGCTTTGTTTTTTGTTATACGGTGTTATGCAAAATAAGTAATTGATAAATAACAGGACCATCCTGTTTTGCTCATACTTTTAAACAACACCTGATGCCGATGTATTCTCTAACCTCTTCAAGCTTAGTACTACAGAGGCGTTTGATCAAAAACGCCTTTCCACTTGGTAAGATATTTCTCTATTCCTTCCTGTACTTGGATAAACAAGCCGTTAAATTCTTGCAGATCTCTGGCCCATTCTCCCGGATCACAAAGTCCTCGTACATCTGCTGACACAGCCTTATCAAAGAGGACTTTTCTGCAATTGTCAGGGGAGTTATGCAAATCGTTTCCAGTTGTCGTGTTTCTGTTAGACTTAGATGGTGGATGTTTAGAAAAATTGGCACATAGTTGAAGAGTTTGTTGTTTATGTCTATCATCTTCCTCTTTTTTAGGGGACTCTTGGATACTTTCTTCGAGTCCCCATGGTTGATGAGATATCGGAATCTTGATTTCCTATTTCTGTTAAGATTTCTCTCCGTCTCTTTCGCTGAAGGGGAGCGAGTGTTGACTGAAGTTTCGTTGTCCCGTCTTTTACATAGCCATCTGGAGTGAGAATGCTTTGACTTTCTTCTGATGTTTCCACAACTTTTGTGCTTGCTAGTTCTGCAGAACTTGTTTTTATAGTTTTCTTTTGACCATACATACCTATTATTTATTATTTATTTTCATTCGGAGTCAACTATATTTCAAAGCAGTTCAATGTTGACCCTTATAAAGGCACATGCCGAACAAATAAAGAAATAAATAAAAAAGTGAATTGTTAAATAATTGATTAAAGGAATAAACGAATTTAGCAATGAATAAATTGAACATTTAATTAACTGTCAGTTAGTTGATACAGACATCCTCTAAATAACTGTTCTTCCATCGTTTTTGTTGTGTTTTTTCCCTTGTTGTCTGAAGTGCTTAACATTTTCCCCACCATTGCATCTTTTCTCGGTTTCATCATTTACATCGAGGTCATTGTTAAGAGAAGTGCTGCTTTGCTTCTTATGTATTCTTATCAAATCGATTGAAATACCTTTCAAGAAAATCCAGGGTCACTATAAAAAGCCGCTCTTTTTACAAGTGGAAAGCTATTGTAGTGTATTGCCCATGAATTATCTCTTGCCTTTATGTCATGATATCGTATGTGTTCTATTCACACTTCACCATTCATGAATCGCAGGAGACAGTGCTCCAAGAACTAAATCAAAGTGATAATTTCTTAAAAATGGGACCAGTTCTAGTTGCCATCAGAGCACTCCCTTCGGAGATCTACTAAAGAGCTAATCATCCATCGATTTTGTCATTATCCCAAGATGATTGATATGCACAAAGCACTTGGGTCTATATTCATTTCCTGTTTCTACAAGAACTTTTTTGCTATCCAAACATCAACGTTAAATAACTGTAGGAGATGCAACACAAAGAGCTCACAGTTCTAAAACATTTCTCTAAACACTCCGTTCTGATAAGGAGTCGCAAAAACTCCAAATTGCTTACTCTTGTACAGCACTATTGTTTGTTATTAGACATCTTTCAAACAAAGACTTAATAGGACGATGAAGTTGACAGATTGGATGTTTTTACAACCTTGCAAACACAAGTGTAAGTCCAAAACTAAGGAACAGATTTCAAGGGCATTTGAACATTTGTTCAAAAAATACCAAGCTCCATCTAGTGAAAAAATGTAGGAAACCTTAATCGGGCAAACATTTCTTACGCTAAATAAAAACATGTTGATAATTAAACGTTAACCCTCTAAAAACACCAAGTAATGAGAGTAAAGAATTTGACAGCTGCGTCAACCTGATACCTCGTTTGTACTTATATTATGTACAGTTTTGAGAAGTTCCAAACATAAGGTTGGCATTTGACTAAATATATATCTGATGACCTCTTGTAGCAGCTTTTTTACTGTTACCCTGCCTAAAGGTGCAGTGTGCTTGACGAGGTGCATCTGAAACATTGCAAATCTAAAATATGTCATTACAATAACAAAATATTCAAACAAACAAAAAATTTCTCAGTCAAATTCTTACTGTAAATAGTCAGTGAGGGAGCATTTCATGTTCACCTGATAGTTCCTCAACGGTTCAACTTGTAGACGAAATACGCGCACGTACACGACTGTGCTGCTTCTACTTTCCATATACAGAATCACTTTCCAATAAGTTGAACTACTTGTATCATCCGGTCTTGCTTCTAAAGTGAGTGACTTTGCTTGATGGCATATAAATTGTTCAGCTCTTTTATTACCATTGATACATTCTCCTTGTCTTATTTGTCGCAGCTATCGGGAGTTAGTTACTTATGTATACCCTTAACCTTCAATCAAGGGAAAGAAAATTAAGTTTAAGTTAGCAAGGAATTCAAGTTAACCGAGTTAGAGTTATCGAGGTTCTACTGTACTTCTGTTATCTTAAAAGACACAGTAAATGGTAGCAATAATATACCCTTCCACCCGCATCACTTATGTTGATCGAACGATCAACACGTACTTGACTTTTCTTGACTTGGCTGTTCTTTTTTCCCGGAAGCAGCCCATCTCTCTGTGTTTTCGTCATGTTCGAATGCTGAGAATTTATTACAAATTGGAATTTTGTGTACTTTGTGTTTGAAAAACAGGAGCTGTACATATCGTCCCAGGTGAGGCTTGCTGTCCATGCCGCCATTTCTATTGACAGATTGACATTCTCTCTGAGTTAAACTCCTTGCAAAATACGTTATAATAAATTACGCATTAAACACTCCTTCGGTTATAAACTTTTTTAAAATATAAAAACAAAACTAAACTTCAACGTGATATAATGTCTAGTGGCCAACTCAAGCAAACGACCCACCTCAATTCAAAAGGTATACGTTTTTCTGTTTTAATTTTGATATGTTACAGAGGGCACCATTTATCAAAAGCTGCTTATAGCAATTCGGTCTGTATTCATTTTCTGTTTCTACAAGAACTTTTTGCTATTCAAACATTTATGTTAAATAACTGTGGGAGATGCAACGCAAATAGATCACGTGACTGTAAAACGTTTCTCTAAACACTCCGTTCTGATAAAGAGTCGCCAAAGCACCAAATTGCTTACTCTTGTACAGCACTATTTTTGTTATTGGACATCTTTCAAACAAAGACTTAATAGGACGATAAAAGAATTTTGTTGATAGATTGGATGTTGTTACAAGCTTGCAAACACAAGTGTAAGTTCAAAACTACGGAGCAGATTTGAAACGGCAGTTGCACATTTGTTACAAAAAATACCAAGCCACCATCTGGTGAAAAAATTAAGGAAAACTTAATCGGGTAAACATTTCTTACGCTAAATGAAAACATATTGATAACTAAACTTTAATCCTCTAAAAACACCAAGTAATGAGAGGAAAGAATTTGACAGCTGCGTAAGCCTGATACCTCGTTTGTACTATATTTTATTTCTTTGTTTAAAAAATGATAAATAGCCTTGGCAGTAAATGAATTCATATAAAAAAAATCAATTTCCTTGAAGTTTGTTGCTTATGTGGAGAATCGCCCGCGGAATGGAGACAAAGAACCAAGATAACCCTTCTGGCATTTTGTCCATGCTCTAAATTGCGCCTCACAACCTGGCTGATTATTAATTGGTAATAGTAATCCGCGTAGGCAAAAAAAAGGCACGATATGTTAAATGAACACTATGTAAAGTAGCCTTGAATTCCTGCTGTTTAAGAAAGTGGCCACAAAGAACAACAAATATCTCCTCAAGTGAAGAGGAGATTAACAGAGCTAGTAGAAGGGATATAAGTGTTCTCCAATCATCATTAAAGTAACTTGGGGATTTTTCAGCATAGATTCCGAGGAAACAAATGCAAAAATCCCCCCACTAGGTTTATTAATGCCGCTAACAGAAATACAGGCAGCTTAGCACAAACGAACGCACAGAAAGACAAGAAATGTGAGTTCCCGTAGAAACACAACAGTTAATATACATTAATAATTGATAAAAAGAAGTTATCATTAAAGAGAAAAATCTATAAATTTAATAATTATTTCAATGCTTATCTTCATACAACGTTTTTGCAATTCAGGTTGTCCTCAGACGAAATAAACATCTGATGCCTTCTTCTATCAGGTTTTGTATTGTCACTCTTCCTAAGGATGCGGTGTGCTTGACAAGGTGCATCTGAAACGTCGCAAATCTAAAATATATCATTGCAATAAGAAAATATTTAAACAAACGGGAAATTTCTCGGTTAAATTGTTATTGTAAATAGCTTGTGAGTTAGCTTTAGTGTTGCCCTAACAATTAACACGTACTTGACTTTTCTTGACCGGGCTATTCTTTTTTGCCGCCACTGCTTTTTTCCGGAAACAGGGCTCACAATACCCAACACTCCATAAAAGCACAAGCAAATCAATCACGGATATGTTCCTTTCGCCATGTGATTTATTACAGTAGCCACATTGCTAAGTGCTGTGAGTGCAAATGTATCGGAATTTTCGCTACAGCTTTGTGCCAACGACATGGATGGATGGGACTGGTTAAATGTGTGAGCGACGATAAACTCGGAAAATGAAAGGTTAGTAAGGGTTGTTTTCGCACTCCAGTTCACCTGGGCCAAACTCTGCAATGTATGTCAAACAGTTATTAAGGCTTAACTAAAGAATACCCTGCCACTTAGAGTATTCCGCGTAGCCGGCTACGCGGTACGCCGTGAATATAATAAAATATTGAATAAATTTAGTAATTGGTTAGGCAGTAAATATCAAATGTGTTTTTCTATAAGTTGGCTACTGCCTACAGTCGATTAAATTACTTGTTTCACCAGAATTCTAATTGAATAGCCTTCTACTTGCTCACATATGTGTCTTTTAGTGGCAGCTTCCCTTGCTGTATTCGGCAAACTTAGTAATCAATTCGGATTTTATTTACTTTGCTTCATTACATTTTCCGTGTATTTGGGACCATTTCCTGCTGGTATGGCGGGGAACGCTTCGCTGATCATTTTATTCCCGAGAGGCCCCAGTCCTATCGTTAGTTATTTTCATTCTTTCATTAAGACAATGTAAACAGATTTCCGCTGGGATTTGTTTTTTTCTCCTTTTTTTATGAGAAAAGGCATTTCAAACCTAGCCACGAGTATCACATAAAGTCACGACTCCTTATTTTGCAGTTTCTTTTTTTATTAATTAAAGTTCTCGAGTTTTTACTGGTTTACATACGTACCTGGCTTGAGAAAAGCTACACTAATTTCTGTTCAAAACAAACTTTTTTACAAGTGATAACAAGAGTTTATGACAAACCCCTATCACTTGTCTTAAAAAAAATTAATTAGCTTGTCTTTCAACCCGCCTATTCTCTCGAAATAGTTGTTTTTTTCGCATTAGCAACTATTGCTTTATCACAAAACTTAAATTCATGTCCTGCACGCAAGAAGGAAAGAGATGTCTTACAGTAATAGACAAATGTTGAATATTAAAGCTGGGGTTAGGTTTACGAGTAAGTTGGGATTAGGGTTAGGAGTAAGTTGGGGTTAGGGTTAGGGGGATTTTCGTTAGGATGTGAAATCGAGTTTTTATTTGGGATTTTCAAATTGTTTTGTTTGTCTTTAACGGTTGATGTTGAAGTTTGTTATTTTGTATCACATAGCTAGTTCTTATATAAGTCTCTTAATTTGTATTCATTCATTCACCGTTACCCGTTCGCTTACGCGGTAATTTTTTACTATAATAAAATATAAAATATGGCTTTTCATAAACTGCCTAAGCGGTGCATGTAACGATAGAAAACTAGTTAGCGGCGATAGGTTACAAAAGTCCTTTAAAACAAAAACTTATGAAAACTATTTTTATATACAAATCAATTTAAGATGACAACTCGTTTCAAATAATTAACTCTCGCAACTTCTCTTAAAAATTCCCAGAACAAGTCTTCGCTACGTTTAGCATAGCGCCAAACAAACTCGGCGATGTACGACGAGTAATGTTCCTTTTGTTTGCCGTGTGTTGGCAGGTTTACTTTCATTTGCCACCAGTGACCTTCAATTTTATTTGTATGATATCCTTCTTCATTGACGAATTCAACCGAATGGTTTACCGTTTTATGTTCATATCCATATTTCTCTAAGTTTATGTAACCTTTCCAGCAATCGCTCACGATTGTAGTCCGTGGCTCAGTCCATGCAATTATGCGCCTGATTAAAGTCGCTTCCGTTCGATCCTCAACAGTAACAAAACATTTTCTTGAGTCTACTTCAATTCCTCCAAACACCCACTGCCCTTCCACTAAATGACCACGGTGGTACTTTCTTTTTCGTATTTTAGATCAATCTATTTCAACAACTTTTCCAACACCCCCTAGTTTTTCACTTTTTTCAAATATAACTACTTCACACAGTTCGCGACAAAACATTTCCCAATCAACGGCCGTGTGCGATCCTAATCCCAACTGCTGCTTTATTTACCATTGTTGTAACTCCTGACACCAGTACGTAAACTTGATGACTTCTTCTATTGATTTGTCAAGTTTGACTGTTCGAACCATGATCCCTCTCTCATGCTTTTTTCCATTCTGTGTCGTTTTTTTCCTGTTTGTATGCGGCATTCCTATATATAACCATGCATATCGTTACACTCAACCCATTTCATATCTGAGTGGTAAATATCGCAATTCTGGTTTGCTGCAATCACAGGGCGTCCAGCGGTCAGGGAAAAGTCAGGGAGAGGTGAACATTTTTCCAGGTCAGGGAAAAGTCAGGGAATTTTGAAAGTGGTCAGGGAAAAATTAGTAAACTCCAAAAGTCAGGGAAAAGTCAGGGAATTTTGATTTAACAACTTCGCGCGTGCTATTTTGATGACGGATTTTGCAACATTTTGCGCAGTTACACAGTTCGTTCCCAATGAAGGAAAACTGAGGGAAACTTCATTCAGTCTCTAGCTCATTGGACTTTACAAAGTGTAAAGTGACCAGTTGGAAGCTATTTTGGTCTTATGTCACTTTCATGATTTTCGCATTTTATATGATGATAAAGTTGTAAATCGCAATGAATATAGTGCGATATATGGTCAGGGAAATTCACAAATCGGTCAGGGAAAAGTCAGGGAATTTTGTTTTAGGGGACTGCTGGACAACCTGAATCAACCCTTTTTCTTTTAACCACTCTATATTAAAATCTTTGGCCCATAAATAACGATCTTTCAGTTGGTCGTATGTCAACATCTTACTATTTTTATGTCTTCTTTTTATATCTTCTGTTTCGTTTTCCACTGTTTATTTCCGTTATGTTGTAATTACTCAGTTTCCTTTTCCCACCGGATACACATTTTTTATCTTACCGTAAACATTTCGTATGCATTTTATAACCTGAAGTTTCGTTTGCTACTCTACAAACATTTTCAAAAATGACCGTTAATTTTAAAAAAGTGGTTATTATATAAGGAATAAGGAGAACTGGGTACTAACTTAACAAACCAATTAAAAGAAAGAAACGACAGTGTTTGTTTGTTACTAATATATTAACAACTTCTCACTGGCCACGTTTGAATTCACGGCAGGCTTGAGTTCTTTGATTAACAAGGTTTCTTTTATTCTAAAATGAAAATCAGTCTTTCCGGTTGCGATTATATCAAAATTGTCCCACCTGATGTTATGTCCAGTACTTTTGAAGCCACGCTAGTTCTTTGGCTGTGTCACCAATCGAAAGGGCCAATCTATGGTTAACGCACCAGATTCCTAAATGGGAGTCGTTTGAGTCAATGTGTTTCACGTAGCCTTTGTGTTTTCCTGTCATGGCAGATGCACCATCACTTCCTGAGAACATGTTTTCACTGATCTTTAGCCCATCATTTTTGTAGCTTTGTTTAATGACAGTTGCCAGGTTCTCCCCAGTAGCACTTTCAGTGAGACGGATAACTCTTTAAAACACTGTGCTTGGCTTTCCCTCTTGACAAGAACGGATGAAAGTGACAACTTGCTGATAAACTGTGACATCCGTTACTTCATATATAAGGAGCGCATGGGCCTTTGAAGTGTTAGTTTGCTTAATGAATTTTTCTAGAATTAGGTCCCCGAATATGATACACATTTCTCTCACAGACCTAAAGCTTGTGTGGCCAAAGGCTTTGAGCTTTGCAGGGTCGTCTCCAATTTCAGACACCATGTCATTGAGGGACTCATACTTGCGAATTGCCACCTCTTCCTTCAATAGTCAGTACACCATACGAACTGACAAAGCTGTGATATGCTTTTTTGCATTTCTTTCTTTAATTTCATTTTCGTACAATGAAAATCTCTGTTGTATTTCTAAGGCCTTTGCGACTTTATGCATTTGTGACTTAGAATGCTCAACAATCAGCTTGTGTCTCGACCGCCTGCACGGTTCCCGACTCCAAGTGTAACTTCCCTTGTTTGGCAAGTCATGCTTTCGGCACACACGACAAAACATCCCAACACCTTGTTGATATTCCAACCAGTAGATCTGCAATTCAGCATCATAAACAATATCTTCTTTTAACCAACTTTCCTGAAATTTATGAACTCGTTCTTTCTTTTGTTCCACTGCTGTCTGTTCTGTTTTATCTTTGTTTTCCCGAAATGCCACTTCTGCAGTCTGTTCTGCTGTTGATCGGTCTTTTTCCTTTCTTATTTCAGTCTCTTCTTCAGCTTGACTTTCAATTTGTTCGGACCTCCCGAAAAACCAAGTAATATTCTGGCTTCCTCTTGAATCATTAGCTTTGATTTTTTTAGTATAGTTACGCGGCATTTTTGAAACCACTCTGATACTGACACGACAAAACAACGTCTCCTCGTCACGTGTACCCTTTTCCGCCATTTACCAAGGAGGCTTGTACACTCATACAATGTTTTGCGACAACAACATAAAAAATTATATTTTTCCGTCTCGATAAAAATCACTAGATCAGACCAATTTACTTTCTTGGTTCTCAGAATCGGCAGTCCAGTTTTCTAAATAGGGCAAAAAGGGATATTCATGCGGCTAGACAAATTTATTATTCACTAGAGAATCTGTCTAGATTGAAAAGAGAATACACTCTTTTTTTTATTAAGAACAAACTTAATAAGAACACTGAGGCTGAAATCGCTCGAAAAATAAGAACATCCGAGGCTGAAATTTTTTTAATCAAAAAATAATTTAAAGGAATAAATAATAAATAAAAGCAACATGCACAGCAACAAACAAGCATCAGAACGCGACGACAGTGTGATGCTAACGATTCTTTTTTCAAAATTTAGGGTCTTTACTGAACATTTATTTTTTTAGGGGGACAGACAAATTAATTTTTATTGATATTCAACATTTTTTTATTCATACAGGCAAGCCAACAAAAACATTCTTTTATTACTTTATCCTTGTAATGTAAACAATAAAGTTAAGTTATATTGGTGTCAAGACTTTTTTTTGTCGTCATGTTAAACTTACGCTTTACACTTCAAAACATTTCGAAGCAGAATCTCGTCCCGGCAGAAATGAAATTCGATCGGGGAAGAAATTGATCACGTGCTAGGCAAGGAGAAAATCACACGAGACAGCCGCCACGAACGAATCAGATGAATAGTTTCTCAGTTTCTTGAGCCTTAGTAAGATTATCGAACTGTATTTATTTTATCCTGAACTAACAAGTATGGAAATTAACAATGCCACAGCAAGACAATTTTTATTTCTGGGCTACGTTCTCTTTTATTTTCTAAATTAACAGAGGACCAAATGATTCGCAAGTCAAGTCGCCTTTGAAATTTTGTTGAGTCGTTTTTTCAAACTTCTTTTCCTTGATACCTTGTATTACAACAATTTTTTTCAATGGTTTTTCATTAGAAAACTTCACTCATTTATTTACTTTTGTTTTCTTTCATAATTATAGTACTTTAATTTATATGTCATGAATACTTTAGCGGATTTTCCTTTTCGTCAGTGTCGGGTCAGGCAGCGGTTGCCGTCGGGTTTTTGACGCGAGACCCGTCTCTTATCTGTTTAACGTGCGATAAAATATACTTTCTACGTTCAATTTAGCTAGCAATTTCTGTACTCAACTAATTATCTTCGTGTGTGCTTCTTTTCGAGTTTTTCTTTAATTTTTGAAGGGGACAAATTGTCCCCTTGGCCGTTTTTTTAAGGGACAATTTCAATTGCAGTGCGGGATTGGCGCAATGGCGCGGCCTGGCTCAAACCCTGCACAGTGACTTTAAAAAGTTGCAAAACTCCTTTGCTGGGGAAAGGCGATACAGCCTTCGGGGAACGTCGGTACAATGTACCGGTGTACCGGCCTTAAGAAACACACTGCAGGAACACGTCTCTTTCGGGGCAGCACGGGCTCAGCCAGAGGTTCGTGTTTCTCACTCTCCTTAAGGACATCCTCATAAAATCTTGCGAATTTCTCGTCAGTCCCTAAGTCTAATAGTGATCGCTTTGTCAGGCCACCAAGACGTTTTGCACTCATCGCTGACATTTTATTCGCTTGTAGTGCCTTCGAGAGATTATCTGTATACAAATAGAGGGTTGTGCCTAAATTCAATCCAAAAAAGAAATCAAATTTGTTCATGTTGGCTTGACATCTAAGCATCCGGCCACGAACTTCCGCGTCGAACTTTTTTCCTTGCAAATACAAGTCCCATTCTTGCAAAAGCGCAGCATAGTTCTCTTTTATTCTGCCGAAGCAGCTTGCACGAACGGTCCACCTTGGACAAACTTTCAGTATTCCTTTCGCCGTTCCGTCTTCTCCCTCAATATTTTCTTTTATTTCGCCCAGAGGATTTTCACGTGTTGAGGAAAATTTAATGAGGATGGTAATTTCTTTGACAGTATCCATTGTGTCGGAAAGAAGCTTGCAGTTTCTAGTCATATCTTTGACACTCAAGCTTAATGAATGGGCATAACAGTGAGTTCGATGTGATTTCGGCTGAATATTTTGCTTTTGTTTTGCCACACCTGACTTACAGCCCATCATATTGCTTGCGCCGTCATAACATTGCCCTGTACAGTTTGACAAAGAAAGCTTCGCGTCGTGGTTTCCTACGCTTATCTCGTGTTCTCCCAACCTCCCGCGTGCTTACATCAGATTATGTAAACACGGAAACCGTTTATATTTCTTCAATATAAGTTGAATTAGTTGACAGTGTTTTCCTCTTTAAATTGTTTAAATATACAATATGACAGAGCTTTCATGGCTCGCAAATTTGATTGGTAAATACTTGATGTTAAGTTACTTGACTGAAACCACATGCACAATGTGATATAGTTATCAAAGCTTGGTTTCAGAAATAATAATGGCTGGCAGGTGTAATATCTGTGATTTACTTCAGTGCTTTTTCTACAGGGCATATATTAATTCAATGCAATTTTAGATTAGTCTAGAATAACAGGCATACAAATTGGTCCATAAAACACACAATTTATTTTTCTGGCCTTGTAACCATGAATTTGGAACAAATGCGATTTTTCCTGATGAATGATAAACAAACAACAGACATGATTTAATTGGAAGTTTGATGCTTTTTGATTTAGTTCAACCAACTGAAGGAGACTCTGCTCCAAGAGATCTACTTCCATCACCTAAAGTGCAGTATTCTTCTGTAGTGTGCCAAGACATTTGTATCTATGATCCACTAATGGGAATATTGAAGAAGAGTCAAGAAATCCTCCAGAGGTCTCTACCCTTTACACCGTGGATCTTGAGAACGAGTCTGTCACACCCTCCTCCAAAAGCAACAAATCAACAAGACCAAGCGATTTCTGAAATAACACCCAGTAGGATGAAAAGGAAAAGAGATATTTCACAAGCCGATGTTTTGCTTGAGCAGCACAAGACCCTGAAAATGCAATAGGTATACTTTGAGCTCAAGCGCAGAAAGCTTGAGCTCGAAATTTTCCTGCTGTCGAAAAGGCTTGATTTAAGTGAGAGGGAAAATTTTTCGTTTTTAAATCCTTGAGAGCTGACTTATAAAAAAGTTGTAAGTTTCTGGACATTACTTAAAAATAGTGTTTTTGCTTAAAAAAAACTTTTTTGTAAGCTTTTAGTTGAGTGCCATAAGATGGCCTGGGTCACATAGATTTCACATTACATAAGTACATGCAAAAGATTTTTGTTCCTATTTTCTATGTCTATTTTAAATAGTTTATTAGATAGCTTACTAATTTTGTGAGATAGCATTTAACAGCACTTTGCTGAGTTCTTATCCTGGGATTTCTATTTTTGTAATTCTTACCTGGTTTTACATAAACGACTTCTCCAAATAATATGGACAAGCTACATATAACTTTTCATTTTGTTATCTCGGTCCCAAAATGATCTAAAGTATCCCAGTTGTGAAAAGTTATTTCTGATGCTATAACTTATTCTGCTTTCCAAGTATTGCGGCTCAGTTTTTTTTTTTTTCAATTTGTAACGTGGTCAGTGTAAGAATTTTTTTCCTGCTGCCCAATGGTGCAGGCAATTTTTTTTGTTCATAAAGGTTTTGCCCGATTTTTTTTCCCTGTGACATCTGCTGCAGGGATTTTTTTTCTCAGCAATTTGATATAAAAAAATGAAAAGGTAGATTTAGTAATTTTATGGCCAATACTTACTTATATTGTAGATATGAAAATAGGTTATCCCTATTGAAGTTATAGGTTATGTTATCATTTAAGTGAATTTGAAATGTTATAGTTCTAGTTTGACAACAATTATATGTAACAGTTATTCCAAGAGCGCACGTTGGATATGAGATGGTAAATAGCCAAAGAGGCGCGTAGCGCCGAGTTGGCTATAAATCATCTCCTATCCAACAAGTGCGAATGGAATAATTGTGTTATTAAATTTTTTTTCTGAACTCTTGGATACTTAAAAATAACAGCTAAATTTTATTCAGAGCCAATTTTCGGCTTTGCAAATAACACCGTTAGTTTCCATATATGGTCAACTCCGAATATGAGCTGATAACCGAGGTTGAGTGAACCAATCAGAACGCGCGAAACGAAATATTCGAGGTTGAAAATTTAATAATTAATATTAAAATAGACTCACAGAGAAATATAATATAGAATAATGTAATAATAAAAAACAACTACACACAATCTCCAAATTTACAAAAAATATATGCAATCTTTACAATCTATCAATAACACTGACCCTGCTTGCAAAATTTCAATTACAATGTTATCATTCATTACCTTTAATCAACAAACATCCAAAACTTATTGGATCAAAAATTAATCAAATGTTTGCGTAAAATTGATGAACTAAGAGAAAGTATTCTATGTTACAACACAAATGTTGAATCATAGCAAACAAGTCACGGTTTAGCTAACCGAGCAGATTGACCTAAAAAATTTTTTTCCATACATTTTTCATATTTCAAAAAATAAAAAAATGTGGTAGGTGGGAATTTTTTTTGGCCTTAAACAATGTCACAGCAAATTCAAAATAGGAGTTTACTTAAGAAACTGCCACTTCCCTGATTTTAAATTAAATTAGTTCTAAAGCATCATTAAATACATCAATTCCCATATAACTTGATTTTCTTAGAGGATTCAATCTTTCCAAAACAAATGATGCTAGTAAATTGTTGTTTCCCAAATCAATATCTTCCACTATAACATTACTCTCATCAAATGGTGATGGTCCATCTAAATCGATGCCAAAGTATTCAATATCATGAGGCTGTTCGTCAATTTCTCCACGTGACAGCGGATTTTCACTATGCATCATGCCATTGAACCACATCTAGTATGGTGATCAGCTTCTTTCTGTTCTCAACTTGTGGTGATTGAACGTTTCAGTAAACTGATTCAGTGCCTTGTTGATTCTTGGAATAAACACCAAGTGTAATGTAAAAAGATGAAGGGGATCATCGGTGTTTAGGATACCTGACATTTCCATACCATAGAAAATATAATAGAAAACGTGGGCAACACACCTGAAAACATCTCTCCATAATCTTTCGATCCTCTGATTGTGTGTTGATGGACCAGCAATAAAGCTCCCTCTTCCCTCTCCTCTTGCTTGAACCATTGCATCACAGACTTGAACATTTTCAACACCATAGTCAACTCTTACCCTTGATGGCCAAAGCTCTCCATTATTCTTTATTGCATCCATAAACAGATCTAGTACTGTTTCTGATCGTTGTTGTTACTGCACCTCAAAAACATAATTCTTCTTGAAAACCCATCTATACAGCCATGTATAATAAGTTTCCATCGAATCAAAGAGTGATGGCCATCAAGGTGCCAAAGGGAATTTGGCCAAGGGACCTGGTATTTTCTGCGTGTTACCACAATGCCCCATCTTAATGCAGAATTCTGGGGATCTACTCTTGCTAAGCTTTTTTCTAACTCTTCTACGTTGGATTCTTAAGCCAAGCGATTTAAGATAATCTGCAATATAGTTATATCCTGTTGCCCCTCCATGATTTTCAATAAATCCTTTCACAATTTCATCCAGATCTTTATCAGTTAAATGGTCAAATCCACTCATATCCTCCAAGCCATATTCAGATATACTTCTGTAAACTGTCCACCTCGAAACACCAAGCATTGCTCCAATTCTAGTCCATGTAAATCCTAATCCCCTAAGCTCCTCGAGCACTTCAACTGGAATCTTTAAACATAGTCTCCCCGGGGTTTCCTTTTTCTCTGTTTCTATTTTGATAAAGTTTACAGCAACACTTGATGGGGTGATAGTACTGCGATGTAATAACCTTAACACATCTGTAAAAGCGTCAGCAAGAGAATCTAGATTTTCCTTATCGCTATTTTCGAGGTTTACAGCTTTCTCTTATCGATCCAATCAACCCCACAGTTAGATCAAGAACTTCAACATGCGCCTCTATAGCTTCAGGGTCGAACGTGCCTTGTAAAAGGCTTTTAGCTCTATCAGTTACTGCTAGAAAAAAATTAGGAAGATCTTTCTCAATGTGAAAGTTGTCTACCTCGTCCGCCATTATTGGCGAAATCAACCACTGCTCGTCTTAGTCTTCCTCGGAAATTTTTAACCGCTCGACCCAAAACATTGAATAAATATGCGATCGATTTGAACTGAAATACAAACATTAAATTGAAAGAATTTGCAGATATTGAATTGAATGTAGTTAATCGTACTTTGAATTAAATTGTCTTTGAAACATTAAATTTAAATATATATATTAACATTAAATTTAAACATGTATAGACATTGAATTGAATAAAATGGTATTGAATTGAATCAATTTTGAACATACTGAATATTGCTACAAACGGCTTGCCATAGACATCTTAGCCAGGGTCAGGGCTGGAACTAATCAAGAAATATGCTAGATCCAGCCCTGCAGTGCATGGTTTCTTTTCGTCCTTAAATCATCGCCAATGAGATTTAAAATGTAATTTATCGACGCTCTTCCAAACCTATATCTAGCATAAAGTTGTTCATCGGTGAACCGATACCAGTTGTCTATTTCTCGGTAAGTGCGTGGCCGCCTTTGCGGAGCAAAATTTTGAAAAAACAACTCCAAGCCCGCCATTTTTAATGCTCGCTGCCAGCACTAATCGGCCGATTAGAAATTTAACACACCTCAAGACAAGGATTAAAGTTAATCGAAATTATATCAGAATTTAACTTAGGGTTAACGCTAATCGGCTTTTGAGCAACGCAAATTAATCGTGTGTTAGATTTTAATCATCGATTAGCGAATTTAATTGTCCAGGGTTAGCGTTAATCGGAGTTTTGAACAACTGGGCCCAGGTTGTTTGCAAAAAAATGGAACTAGCTTAAATGCCATTTTCAGATATAACTGTGAGCTTACAATAAAGTCGGTCTGCTTCTTGCCATTTATTTGGAAGATTGATTCCAAGGGATCTTCTAGCATATTCAGAATAATCGTAATATTCATTGCAGCTGTCCATCAGAACTATGTGCTCAGATACATAATAAACTTCAGATTTAGGAACTTTCAATGGAAGGTTCACTACAGCCCCATGTTAGAAGAGTGAATCTGGGCGATCAGAAACAGTGTTTTGTCTAGACTGCCTAATTCTATGGCTGTTCCAATGTTACTTAACAATGTTAAGGTCATTCTGGAGAAACAGTGCGTAACAATACCACAGACATTCCATGCGTAATTCAGAAGCAGAGTTCAAAACACCTTCGGAATCCAGATCTTTGAAATAATTACGCCACTATGTTGACCTGTTTCGAGAATAAAACGACCGCCAACCTTTTATCCTCTGGTTTCTAGATGATACATAACGGTGAGCATCACGGTTGTCATGGAAATAACATTACATTGATGCTGCCAATCCGTTTTCAGTTCCTAGGTCTTTAATCAGTCGTACTGGACAACCTTCAAGTTACTTAACAATATTCAAGAAGTATGTTGCTATGCTGTCTGTTGAGTTGTTGGAGCGGCCTGCTTCAAGCCATGAAATTTTTCTGCTAAAACCATCAATGCCTCCATGTATTGCAAACCGAAATGGCTTAAGTTTGTCATAGCCATCCATATGCCAGGCGTCATTGGGTCCCCTATTAGCATACGACCTTCTTTTAAGCGGTGAGCTTTCCTTAACTGGGTACCTTCCAGATCCAACTCTTTTAACTGGTCCTGTACTATTATACGTGGAACACGTAAGCCCTCCATATCTAAAGTGTGCCAGATTGTTCTGTATCTCCCAGATGATCCAGGACCGTCAATAATCTCACTTACACGTTGCCTAACCATTTTTATAGAACTATTTGAATCGTCCTTCGAAAAACATCCTCGTCTGCTAATCCCATATACTTTTAATGGCCTCAAAAGCGTGCTGTAACTCATTTCATGATTGTGTTGTTCCTTAAGTAGAAGGAGGATTTCTTCATAACTAAATCCACGTTGGAAGTAATACTTAATACGAACCTCTTCATCGACCTCAGTTTCACTACTTGAGTCATCACTGCTTGACTCTTCAACGATTGAATCTTCATTTGTATTCAAGTCTACAACGTCATAAGAAATAAAATAAGTCTTACAAAGCGTGAGGGAAATTTGAGAAATCCTTGCTATAATAAACTATAAAAAAACTATTTACCCGAATGAAAAACCCCAGCAAATCTCCCCGGACTATGATTATAGAAAGGAGAAAACTTACCTTTTCCACAACTACTGCAAAATTTATGTGCTGGGTTGATGCTAAAACCACAATTGGAGCAAAATATGGTTCTGGACTTCAAGTATCGACATTACAGACAATAAACAGGGAAAAATAGGCGGGAAATCTACGTCGTGTTGATTGTGAAGCGCTACACCACGTACTTAGACAACCGCTGACCACCATTCTTGATTTGATTTTGCCGTGAGCATTTTGCTTTGCCGTGAGCATTTTGCTTTTGCAGTGAGTGTTTTGCTCTTGCCGTGAGCTTTTGCTCTTGCTGTGGTGAATTTTGAATTGAAATAATTGTTTTTGTTTTTGCTATGAGTGTTTTTAGTTTGCTGGGAGTAATTTGAATTTTTTGTTTCGATTTGTATTTTGCCGTGACAAATTTTATTTTAAAAATAGAAGAGTAACCAGGTTTTAAAAACATATTAAAATATAAAAACGCGATCTCCGGTTAAAAGTTTAAAAAACTTAAGCTTTTGGCTTCCAGACTAAAGCCTTTAAAAACTAAGATGAAAATTGAAAATCTATGTACAAAATGGAAGTGTAAAAGAATTTATGAACAATAAAATAAAAACAAAGATGTAAATGCATGAGATAAAAATATGTACAAAAGTGTAAAATTATTAAAAACGGTGAAAAAAATATAAAAACTGAATACTATTCTAGAAGAATGGAGTATTTAGGCCATGGCTTCGAGTTATTATCCGCTTCAGTAATATTAGCGTTATGCCAGGATTCCAATGTTTTTCGGATGTGGAAAAATCCCTTGTGGATTACTATGGCGTTTTCAAAGTTAATGTGATGGTTATTAAGCCAAGCGTGAGATGCAATATTAGAACCAGTTTTAAAAGTTTTTACGTTATAAATCTGTTCCTTTTTTCTTGTTAAAAACATCTTCCGGTTTCACCAATATGGCTCCAAAAACAATCGGCGCATTGAATCAATTCTTGAGTATCAAGTCCTCGAGAAGCTTTCATCTGCCGGATTTTGACTGAACTCCACGTACCTCCATTGATCAAGTGATGTATGATCACGAATTTGCTGCACTCGGTTTGCCACGAAGACATGAAACCGCCTTGCATCATTCGATATGTACCCAATGACAACTTTACTGTCGCTCCAAAAAACTTCCTTTATGCTGTCATATTCATGTTCCTTCTGAAGAAATGCACTGACTTTCACTGAAACTAAAGCTGCGGTAAGCTCAAGTCTTGGGATGGTTATCGGTTTCAAGGGGGTCACACGAGATTTGGCCATTATTAGCGAAAAATGTTTTCGATTGGAACTGTCAATCATCTTCAAATAAGAACACTGACCATAACCGCTATAGCCTGCGGAGCAGGTGGTATGCTTTGTTTCGATGCGATCAAGAGAAGTGATTTACCTAAGTCGCCCAAGTCAGGCATGGGGCGAGTAAGTGATATAGTGCCTGTCGAAATTGCCTCACATTTTCCGTGCTCCAAACGAATTTTCTGTACGCAAAGTACGGAAAATTCCCATTGGCCGAGAAGCACTTAAAACTGTCACCGCTTGTCATCACTCACCGCGTCGAAAAAAAGAAAATGGAGGGTGATTTCGCTGAAGTGATCAGCGAACTTAAAGCAAAAATCGGTCATGAAATGATTTTAAAACCAGAACAGGAACTTGCTGTGCTGAGCTTAATGGAAAAGAAAGACGTTCTGGCTGTACTTCCCGACAGGTTTTGGGAAAAGTCTTTTTCTGTTGTTTCTACTTCTTAAAATTCGCCGAAATCAGAACACAAATACCACTGTTCTCGTGATTTGTCCTTTGGAAAGTATTATCAAGGACCAGATTTTAGAAGCAGAATTGCTTGGTATTCAATCTTGTTCCTTAGCCGACACATCTCTGGATGAACTTGAAGGGATGCAATTAGTATTTGGTAGTGCAGAAGACGTTGGAAGGGAAGCCTTCAGAGACAAACTAAAAGATGAATTCGCGTCTTCACTTCACAATAATCTAGAAGGCATTGTTGTTGATGAATCGCACACGGTGGAAACTTGGACGGGCTTCAGGTATTGTAAACTTTACTTGGTCGTTTGCTGATTTATGAAATGTTTTATATTATTTTATATTGCTCGCTTATTTGAATTGGCGATCGAGCACTATATATCACACGATATCTTCTGCTTCTCGAACGATAAGTACTCCGATCTCTGACTCTGGATGGATGGAACATTTGGCTTGACGATAATGGTTGAAAGTGTTTCTTTTTATAAGTGGCAGATTTGTTCAAAGATATATTTAAACCACTTGCCTCGAGTTAAGATTTGATTGTTTCATTGCACGTACTATGTATCGCACTACAGAGCGAAGATTTTTATCCTCAATATTTCTCACTCGAACTTCTCCGTTCGGGTAAGCGATGACAACCTTTACTTGGCTTATTTTCTCCTAAGTGTTTAAATCTTCGTTGTTAAAATGCGACATTAAATTTTCTTGAAATAAAGATTGTTCGTCGGTACCAAACAGGGATCTGTTACATTTAGCATTCTTTCTGATTGCCTTTCTTTGGGTAGGGCTTCGCTCCACAGAAGTTGAATCGCGAACCTTCCACAGCCTGTTCTTCGCTAGTATCATCTTCACTTTGCGGGGCTTGAGAACTTAAACCTGATAATATCACAGGAAAATTTCGTGCACAGTCCCTAATTTTCCTTCCACAAACAAAACAAACTTGTGTGGAGAGTCCTGCTTCTTGCTTTACGTCGATTCCTATTTTCTTGCACTCGTCAGCAAGTACAAGGCCATTAAACCCTGCACGCTTACAAGACTCAAAAAGACAAAATGAAGCGCAATTTGAACCGATTTCAGTTGTACACATTCTGCAGGTATTAATTTTTTGTCTTGGCCTTCCTCTTTTTTTCTGCTTCACAATTTTTTTCGGTGTCATGATTTTTAATATTTGCCGCGCAGCGAACATAAAGAGTTTGTTTATTTTCCCAAGAACGAGTTGACATTGTTCCAAGTGCAACTGTGACATGGCGAATGTCACCTGTCGAAATTTATGTTCTGGAAGCGCTTACCTATTTTTCTTTAATTGATTCAAGTGGTGTCAATTACACAGCGGGTGGCAATTGCATTTTCAATGAAATTTCGGCAGCCGTTCCCTCACTCGCACTCGCTTCGCTTCGTGCTTGCTCCCACTCGCTTCGCTCGTGCGGCGGGAGGGTTAGGTTCTAAACAAAGCAAACGCCTGCTTCGCAGGCTATAACCGCTACGGCTAGCATCAGAAAAATGGTGCAATTCAACTGACTTTATCTCCCCAAAGCCTACAGGTTTGTAGCAACGTGGTATTTTCAGAGTTGCAGGCAGGGGGAATTCACTTCGCCATGTTTCCCATTTTGGCTTAATTGAGTCTGGAACTTCATCATCCCAGTCGGATCCCTTATCGCACATTTCTTGCAGAATGATCTTCCCTCTAAGGACAAAGGGTGCTAGCAAGCCAAGGGGGTCAAAGACAGAACTGACTGATGACAAAATTCCTCGTCTTGTAAGTGGTTGATCCTTCAGTTCAATTCTAAATTGTGGGCTGTCAGATTCTACACACCACTGAATACCAAGGGCCCTCTCAATTGGGACACTGTTTCCAACTAGATTAATATTTTGGATTCCCTTTGCTCTCTCTTCAGTGGGGATACTTTCAATTACTTTCTTGCTGTTTGACACAAACTTGTGTAAATGGAATCCTCCCTTTTCCGTAATTTATTGGTGCTCTCAACAAAGTTAATGGCAGCTGCAGTCGTTGCCACCGATTTTAAACCATCAACATAAAAATTCGTTCTCACAAAATTTGCTGATTCATTTCCAGTCTCTTCTTCGGCATCATCTGCGGCTGTTTTTAAGGCAAAATTTGCACATCTGGGAGATGGTATGGCACCAAAGAGATGCACAGTCATTCTGTATTCGGTTGGGCTACATGAAAAGTTCCCATCTTCCCACCACAGGAACCTGAGAAAGTTGCGGTGTTCAACATTTACCTTGACTTGATGAAACATACCTTCGATGTCGCACATGAAGGCAACCCTTTCCTGACGGAATCTGCATAACACTCCAGTCAAACTGTTAATTAGATCTGGGCCTTGGAGCAAGTGTCGGTTAAGAGATTCACCGTGTAATTCAGCATTACAGTCAAAGACAATTCTGATCTTTCCGGTTTTTTCCGGGTGATAAACACCATGATGTGGAATGTACTACGTCTTGCCATTCTCAACTGCAATCTCATCTTTAGAAACTCTTACAACATATCCCTTGTTAATGATATCGGTCATAACACATAATACAACTACTTAAAAATTTGTGACAAAAATAAAATGG
>JAOEHV020049906.1:0-17138 GCA_025447995.2 Isaurus tuberculatus
TCCATCCATCCCATCCATCCCATCCATCCCATCCATCCCATCCGGAAGCCTATGTTCTAAACTTCATTTTCAAAGGAAACAAAAGGTTTGTTTATAAGGGGTGCTTTTGAAAAACCTAAAAAAATATATAAAACACCGCGGCTATAATCTACCTAAACAACCAAATAGAGCAAATATCCAACAAAGTTATTCCAAATCCAACTACTTCACTCAAATTCTGTAAAGTGTTATACCCCTAAAAATGCGGCTATTAAATAGGCAAGACGATACTGCAAATTTACATTCTTAGATGACCTACCATCTTTCTGTGAAGTGCCACAACAAAGCCACTGAAACAATGGCCAAGGTATGGCGATGGTCCATTAACGGGAGAATGATTTCCTATTGATGATATACTGGAGTTTCTCGATGAGCCATTACTCTGGTTAGGAACATAGAGTCTATTATTTGAAGGTTGTGTGTTACTTGAGCTAATACCAGAATCACTGTTTCTACTTCCACTTGAAGACGTAGAACTCTGACTACCTTCTTCAGATGATGATGATGATGAAGTCTTTCGAAGTCTTTCACCATTTATGAAAGTTGTCGAAAACTTGGGAAATACCTTAGCCTTTAATTTTGGACTTACTCGATATAATGGATAGCTTGATTTTCTCTTTATTTTGTTTTCACTGAACCAGTTCTCGTCAACTCGTAAATGCCGCTCCTGATGACAAGTCTCAGCATTACCTGTGTTTATTGGACCGTTCACATACACTTCGTCTTTTAATTCTATTACTTTGATATCATCACAATCACTATCATTTACAGTTGTCTTCTCATTTACAGAACTGTTTTCCGTGCGCAGTTGCTCGACCCGCAAGCATTGTGTCTCAACATCACATTTCCTTTCAGGGACCGGTGAACTCGGACTTTCCATTTCAATTTCACAATTATCATTTTGTGGTAATGGAACTTCATATGCATATAAACAACCCCCGAGGGCTGACCTGATTTTCTGAGAATCTGGTGGCAAACTCTGGAAGGCGAAAAAAATATATAAATAAACATTTAATAGTCCATTTCACTCTTATAATCACGTTATTTTTGACCTCTGTTTGCGTCATCGTAGATAGCATTTCATTTTATTCAAATACGAGAAATAAGAAACTTAATTTTTTCCAAAGATCAAAATTCTTGTTTTTTTAATTCAAAATTCTCTATAAAGTGATCACCGAGCTCCTTATTCTACTAAGGCGATCCTCACAGAAATTTTCAACCTTGAAAATGTTAAACCATTTAGCTAACGCAGTCTAATAGTTTTAAATAAAAGAGTACCTTAACAGTTGCTCCATATACTTCAACTAATAATAGTTGTGTCGGATCCAGGCAACACAGCTTTGATAGCTGACACTTGAGTACTTTGTATCGCGTGTCATTACTCAGAAGAAGGCCATATTTTGTAGGTGTTGTACCATTCAGTAGAATTACTATAACAAAAGAATGTCAAAGAATTTTTTTTTCGTGTTGTTCACTAAAGCGTTGAATTGTGGTAAAAACTTCATCTACTTACCAACAACTTCTACATATATTGAGCTATCCATTGGAAGAGGTAGAGAAAGAAAAGTGAACGGGTCAAATCTGACACTTGTATTGCCGCACTCCAGGCATCGAACTTGAGACTTTAGCTAAAAGATAATTGAAATATTTCGTTCAAGAGTTTCGACTTAAAATGACTTTCTTAACTCCCAATTGTGTTCAAAAGTTTAAAAAGATTACAGAAACAAACAGCCCAATGATTTTGTTAGAACGATATATAATGATCTATCTGAAGGCCCACTCCAAACACTTTTCCTAAAAAAACAACTCAATGAACTACTTCACCTTTCGGGATTCTCAAAAGTTAAAACCTAGTTTCCATATGATCGCTCACGATCGCTGTATTGTTGAAAATGATGCCAGCGATCGTCTGCGATTATATGGAAACACATTTCAGTGATCGAGCGATCGTATTCCATCCCGCTTCGGTACCACGCGTGCGTCATATAGATTACAACTGACCATAATACCCGTTGGCTCATAAAAGAGCCGTGAACTGTGCTGTAGATCACTGGAGCGTTAACTTTCGCGATTTAATGAAAACACGTGTAAGAAATTGATAGCGATCGTGAGCGATCCTACGCATCAGTGATACCAGCGATCCGGCGATCGTGAGCGATCATATGGAAACTAGGCTTAAGCTAAGAAAAACTGCAAAACTAAACTTTTTTTTTATTAATTTTAGTAAATTTGCCACCGGTTTTCTAATAAAAGCAATTTTTAGAGAAATACACTATTTTCCTAAAATTAAATTTTTCCGGGACTACTTAAAGGGTAATATTTCCATGAAATTTAATATATTTAAATTTTTCCAACAACTTTTCCAGGAAATACAAAACTTATTCAAAACCCACCACTTTTTTTCCTGAATTTTTCATCTAATCTACTTTACTTCAAATAAAAAAAACCAGCCCTTGCGAATACTAGTTAGCTCTTACATACAATATGGACACCTTTAAACCAGTTAGGGACATGCAGCACAGTGTGTGATAAAACAAGCTTTGATAAACTCACTTACGGAAAACCTTATAACAAATCTACAATATACCTACATAATGGATCTATACCAAAACTATTTAATGGTCAAAAAATGTTGCACAACCTATTCAAAATTAAACTTTACCTGTCCTTGAAAGAGATCCACTACAATTGATTTATTTCTTTTTAAATGGTTTTCCCACGCCTGCAAGAATAATTACCACATCAGGTTATCTTCTGGTGAACAGCCATTGAAACAAAATTTAAAATAAAAGAAACCGAAAAAGATCTTTTAAATTAAATATTTGTCTGTGCATGTATGAATTTTTAACTACTGGTACGTTTATCAATTTCACTTCTGATTAGATCAAGAGGCATCACAATAAAACAGCAGCTGAAGTTTAACTACTGGTACGTTTATCAATTTCACTTATGATGAGATCAAGAGGCATCACAATAAAACAGCAGCTGAAGTTTTCCGATTCTTACCTCTTTTGCCACTTCCTCGTCTGGTCTTCCATCACTGTCCTTGAGCTCTACATAGGGTTTGTCATGTACCCTGGAGCAATGAATACATAATCACTGTAAATAACCTGATACAGTGAACGCTACTTAATACTAACGTAAAAGTGGCGCCTGGATAAAATGCGTCACAGGTACTAAGTTTGCTCTAAATACCCGTAAAGCATAGGATTTGGATAAATGGTGAGCAGCTGTAGGCCAAACGTTTCGCAGCTGAATTACTCTCATAACTGTCTACCGTAAAACAAGGTCAGGTCTCTCTAAACCTTTACCTTTTCATATATGCATTCGTTTACTAGTAAGGTGAACTTGAAGCAACTAATTCGAGGTCCAAGAATGAAGTTTCTATCAGTATTGTTTAAGTCTATTGTTTTAATTCGTTTGATGCGCTGTTACTCCATTAGAGTTCAATGTTATACCAGTAGCTTAAACTAGAGAAACAGTTCCACAGACCTCACTAAAATCTAGCTACAGCATTATCTCTGAATATTTACCAACCTGTTTAAATCCTCATGGAGACCGTCAAGCAAAAATGACAAGAACTCCTGTTGGAAGAAAAACACAGTAAGTCTACAATTTACTTAAAATATTTTTCTTTAACGGTAGTTCTATAACAAAATAAATATAACTTATTTATATTGTGCTTGCCCATCGTCGTATTAACTAAAGGCTTTCCACAATAATCTATAAGCTTGAACTATTATATTATTTACAGTAGGTTCACATACAATTAACATATGAAGAAGCAATCAACAAAAACGACACACCACTGAATAAGTTACGAAATTAAGCTTAACTTCCAGTTTGAACTTTCTGATTAATTTATCGCCTTAAAAGTGTAGGGAGCTCAGATACTGCACACCAGTCCTTCATCAAAACAATGACAAGATTCAATACTTGTGTTAATAACTAGAAAACACAAAAACGATTACCTGAGAATCATGTTGTTGAAATCCATTGAAACGAGGTGCATATCTGCCTATCGTCCACTAAAGCAAAAAATATTACAATTAAAATTTGTTTGTCGCACATTTTTGTCATTGCTTCACAAACTGTCAAAAAATGCACTACAATAAATGCATTTTAACCTACTCTTAGTTTCAGTGGCGCTAAACTCTTTGAACTTCCACTCCATAAGTCTTCAACCAAATCACCGTAACGACGTGCTAGATGGCCTTTGGCACCTAATGGGTTGGTTCTGTAAAAAAAGGAAGACGAGCTGATTTAAATGCAGCTGATGAGAATGGAATGAAAGTGACATGGTGGTCATGGAGTAAGTGTTCTTTTTTTAGTTTGAAACTACAATAAGGACCCAGTTGTTTAGTACCAAGGCTCGACTTTTACGATCGTCCGGTCGTCAGCGACGACTGAAATCTTCTCGGAGCAACCAAGAATAATCGTTTAGGCGTCCTTTGGACGACTGAAACTAACCGCTGATATATATTTTCTGTATATTTTTTATTATAAAGTTTTTCAGAAACTGATCTGGTTTTTGTTGCTGTGAACTTTGTTCCATTACTAAACTTGCTTATCCTGCAAGCTACATTTGGAGTGATTGACATCGCCGGTATACGTACGTTTTATCTCCTTTATAGGATGCGATCCAACTTCATATTTGTATTTGCTTATATCATTTAGAAAATCAATTATAGTTTAATTTATTTCATAAGCTGTTGCCAGCGCAATCTTGAATTGTATTTCTAAATAATAAAAGCCGACATGCCAATAAAGTCTTATCTTTACAGTTTGTTATGACCATCTGTGTAACCAGCTTGAATTTGTTCTTGTGTGGCTTTCCTTTTCATATTTTTTGTTGTCGAATTTTTCGTAATTTTTGAAACACCATGTGGAAGTATCTCGATAGTGTGTTAAAATGTTACAGCCAAAGAAACGAAAAACCGAAGAGGAAAAATTGGCGGCTTGGAGGGAGAGCTTGTAGATTTCGTGTGAATTTTTTATTATACAAATGAGACGGGCTGTCACTGCAAAACTAATTCGTTTTAATACATTTAAAACACACTAAAACGCTCATTATCTATAGCTGTTCGAAGTCACTATTGAGCTTTTGAGGAACGACTAAAAAATAAGTCTTGGTTGCCCCATTAAAAAAATAACAATATCTTCTTCAGCTTGGTGTAAGCCTTCACAAATGCCTTATCAAAACTCGGTTTTTGCATGTTTGAGTTGAAAAAGAAAGAAAGACACAAACATAAAAGATATTTTGAGTGCCTAAAGAAGTCATTCACCCAGAGAGGGGAAATGACTTACAAACTAAAAAAGGGTGCAGAAATTCCAGTACTTGTTCTCTGCAAAAGATTCATGTTTTTCTCTTATACTACATTTTTCTGTAACTGCTTGAGCTTCACAAAGAGACAATTAAAAAAACTGTGAAACTTACAACATCTTTCTTTCCAGCAAATTGCCCTGGCAAATATCAAACATTTCTTGACTTTATATGACAATTACAGCTAGAATTGCATATAAGTCAGAGGCTGAGTACTGCTAATGCTTTGAAAATATACTGGCGATCAAATGTACAAACCTGTTTAACTCATACAAGTGGCATCGACCAGTGAAATATTCTGTTAGTGGCTTGGTGTTGCTAAGACACTGAAGAGCCGAGTTCATAAAACATGTGTTACCAAGGTTACTGAGTCCTGTGGCACCCTTCTCTGTTGGTTCTGTAAAATAGAAACAAAAGCAATGAAACTTGTGCGTTAATAATTTAATTTATTATATGGCAGGCTCGCTGAGCGGGCAAGATGAAGCGAATTCTGTGTTTTGATTGGTTACACGAGCGGGAAAGATAGGCCCATCTTGCCCGCTCGGGATTGCCCGTTTTGTTCCCACAAGAAAAAAATTGCATGGAGCATGGAGTTGCACAGTCAAAACGAAGAAAACATAGACGAGTTTCTTAAATTTATCCGTCAAGAAAAACCAAAAATTTTTGATTTTGAAAATTAAGCCATTTTCGTCGCTTTCAACGTTTCTCAGTGGAAGTTTGTGTAGCTTCTGATTCCGTTTTTACGTTTACTCATCAAACTTGTAAACCAATTAAATCGGGTTACTTTTCAATTTGTCCAATCAAGAACAAGCACGCGTCATAAGTGATCAGTTGGCTTTCTTTCCCAACGCTCGAAAACAAACAAGTCATTTTCAGTAGTAAAGTGAAATTCTTTGGCCATATAATAAATCCTTTATTGAACAAGCTTGTTCGGTCAAGATTCGTCTCGGTCCATAATAACGCAAAAAAAAAGAAGAACTTGACCAATATCCAGCCATCTCGACCTCACGCTTGTTCAATAACGCATATGCATCAACAAAGGGTAGTAAAATATCAACAAAAGCAGGCATTTAATCATACTATAAGAGCCACAAATAAACTTGCTAAAATTAATTTGCTCATAGTGCACAAAATAAAATGCAAATGAAACCTTGATTTTTTTTAAAAGACTGTTTTAAAGTTGCAATTACATGTTAAATAAATACAACAATTGTTTCAAAACATCAACGCTTATAACTGCGATACAATCCAATCACAACACCAAACCTTAATTGACCCAATAAAATCAGTTTGGCTTGATACTGTAGCTTATTTATGAAAAGTGTTAGCAATAGTACAATGCAGAGGTGAAGAGTTCAAATATGACTAACCCTAGATTTTTTCCCCCTTTTTTTTAAATTGCAATAATTACATAAATTGGATAAATAATTACAAAAATTATTTCTTTCAAAACTTCAATGGTGAAAACTCCAGTTCATTAATGGACCCACTAAAACTGACTTGCTCCCAACAGCTCAGTTGGTACAGGGTATGAATTAACGTCGGAAAAGTGTATCGTAATTTTTTTATTCTGGGAAATTCACCCCAACCCGGAAGCTCACAAACACGATGTAAACAAAGCCAAAGCGCAAAGTTGTATCACCTCTAGATATTAAAATATCTACACAGAAGCGGTCGCGTTTGTTTGATGTATTGAAACTTCAAATAGTTCAGAGGAGAATCACAGGTACTTTATAGATAGCCACTTATACTCTGTTTAATTTCCTGCGTTGTTTATAATGACCTAAGGCTAAAAACTAATACAGAGAAACATTTATTGGGATTGCGATTTTACAACTTTTTTGACATTTTTGTATTGCAAACTTTGAAAAGTGCATCGCGATTTGCGAATCGCGATACGTGAATTCGTACCCTGTGGTAAGAGTGCTTCACTTGTATTTCTGTGGTAACAGGTTCAAATCGTGTTGAAGCTTAACAGTTTTTTGCGTTACTCTATTGTAGATATTTACTGTAAATCATGACCATGAAATGAATGATTGTCTTATATACAGTACCTGCAGTTAAAAGTATCAAGATCATTCCAATCGTGTGTATTATTTCAAAAATGAACGTGATCACCAAACATTTAATTCACGAAACAACTGATACTTTTAGGTTTGTCTAATTTACATGTAATTTACATTTAATATCGCATGCAACAAATTATTCATAAAAACACCAATCATAAATTGAAAAGAACTGTAGCAGGCAATTATCACCTGATAAATGTAACATAATCACTCTATCGTTGTCTGACAATGTGTCAACTTATTCTCATTTAGAAGCAAAAGAAAACATTTTCCATTTCTCGTTTGGAAATACTACTTTTGAAAGTTTAACATTAACACCTATAACACCTACTAGCCATACCATTGTTCAATTTCTCTTTCAAACTCTTGCTTGCTGCTAAAGAAGACATCTCCTCTGGCCAGCTCATGTCACGATTGCGAACTGAAAGTTGAAAAAAACACAAGAAATTCAAATGTTTAATGGATATCTTTGAACAAGACAGCATAATTTTGGCAAATGATTACATTGTTTTAAAAAAAATATACTAACTTCAAAATATTACAGTAACTGTGTTTAGTATTTTTAATTTCTAAAAGTAATTTTCTTCAATTATTTGAAACTTTGTTAGAAGCCTGATGTTAAATTTAATTGAGTTAGCAATAAAACACTTGACATTTGAGTTTTAACTTGGTAAGAGCAAAATCCGCAAATAGGATCACATATATAACTTACTAAAACAAAAAGCTTCACAGTAGCTTTTATTCATACTGGTCTGAGATTGTCGTTGTGTTGGGATTGTACTTTGACCACTGCACATGCTCTATTTTGATTAGTTAAACATTAACACAGAACTAAAGGAATACAATCCTCTTCCAAACCCTAACTTATACTCCAAGAGATTTTAAACTCCTAACCCTAATGATTGAAAGTTTTAACGATGGAACTCTGAACAAGACAAAAGTCCTATTCAAGTCAGAGTGATTTGTAGTAGTCAAATCACAATCTCAGCACGATAACAATCTCAGACTGTACAATCAAGCAAATCACTTTAATGAATAAACAATACACTTCTAACCATTGAGCTTTAGTTTCAAACACATCAATTTAGCATTAATTTTAGTGAACAGAAATCTCACTTAGCAACAGTCTAGCACATAGGGTATACATTGCTGTTTGAAGAACTAATAAATACAGGGCCGTTGTCACCAAGACATAAGTGTTCCGGTTAGATGTGAGTGCCAAAGACACGACAAAATCTAGGGGGGTCCAGGGGCATGCTCCCCCCCAAAATATTTGATTTCTGAAACACTATTTCCTACATTTTGTGGGAAATTTTAAGCAAACAACTTCTATCATAAAGAAGGACAAACTGTGGAATAGAGCAGAAAACAACAAGATACAATTTCGTCTTGTCTTAAAACACCTTTTAGTTTTGAGCACCTGAATTACAATATCATTACAAACTATTTGATATTGTAAAATGGTAAAAATAAAAAAAAAACATTTTGGTGCTCCAAAAAATGGTCCAGTTAAAACCTGACAACCGGACCAGTGGCTATGGCCCTGAAACAACTGAGAGTCAAAATAACACCAGTATAAGTAGCATGTCCATATCTAGTATTGCAGCCAATTGCAATACTATGACACTAAGGGCATGTTTGTAGTTTGAGGGTACCCTATACCTTTTTGGTGAGCGCGATTGGGCTTTTTATTTATTGGTGATGTGTAAAAAAATCAATTTTACATCATACTACTGTAGCTCTATTCAGTTTAAATTATATTTTTGCGTGAACGTGAACGACATTCTGAATATTTTGTGAAAGGTGAAACAACGTAATAATTTCTTGTGATTCGTGAATCGCAAGTGGTATAGGGTACCCTCTAGTTTGTTATTAAATATTAATTATCTATCATCTTGTGTGGAACCCAAAGCCACTCTGTTAGGTATGTGAAGCTGAAGAAGACTGCAACAACTATTCATTGTTGCTACATTTAAGCTCACCATTATCTATGGTAGATATTAAAGGTAAACTCAGCTACCAAAATGTAGCCTTAAAGCTTATCATAAAATTAATGACTAAAAGGACTTGATACACTCAAATATGATATTTGTGATTATCATTCCAGCTAATCACACAAGAATTACACTATTACAGTAATTGTCTTGTGTGGAACTGGAGTCTATTGTTAACTATATATGCCTTGCTGATGAGGGCCAAAAGGGCAAAAACAGCTGTCTACAGCTTACACTTTGAGTGTTTTTCAACAACTTTTGGAACTTGTAGTTTGTATTTTGGGTTAGGGTTAGGTTCATATTGGCTTATGTTAAAAAACGTTTTCTAAACATTTTGACCGGTCAGAAACGATACATGTCCGAGCAAAAATCTCTTTGGCGAGTCACATGACCAGCCACCTTTCAGAAATTATTTTGAGCCCTGCATTCCAGCCACACACAATAAGCATTACACTTTCAAATTATACCAACAAACCTTCAATGAGCATAGCAAAGTTATCCTTGATGCCCAAACTTTCTAGGGTAGAACTATCCTCTTCTAAGAGATGTAACTTATTCTGCAAGATAATTTTTGACATAGTTATTAACCTTCCATGGTTTCCCCATGGTCAATGGCCAATATGCTGAATATCATCTAATTTAGTATCAGTTGTCAAACAACATTAATTTTGTTAAAAAAATGAAAAAAAAAATTTTTTTGTACTTTTCCACATTTTTTAAAAAAACTTTATTATATGGCTAGATAGTTTCCTGCAATCTGATTGGCTGCTAGGAGAGCAAGATTTCCCTGTAATGATTATAACATTTTATAATGACCGGTCATTATGAGATTTTTGTTTTAATTTTTTTTTGACATTTATTTTTGACTGTTTATTTTTGAAGAAAACATTTTTGGCTGTTTTTTGTGATGACTACCGATTTGGCTTATTGAACATCGTTTGAAATGAGTGCATGCGCACAAGCGGGTATGGAAATTAACTTTTAGGTGTTTTTTCCATTTTCTTCCGAAAACAGACTAAAGGCCACATAATAAATAACTTATTAACCTTGTCCATTTGACCATTAAAGGGAAATCTCAGATCCCTGTCTTGCTGTAATGACCTTAGCTTGCTATCGCTTGGTCATTACAGCAAGGCCTCGGTCTGAGATTTCCCTGTAATGACCTCACTCTCAGTTAATAAGTAGTATAGAAAAAACCAAAAAAGCATGTTCAATTCGGACAGGGTTGAAAAAAATGTAACCCCTTTGGAGTGCTGGTGTATCATAACAGTTACACTTGGACAGCTTAATGGCTCTGACAAATGCTAGCTTTATAAACATCAGCTTCAAATACTCTTTATGGCATAAGAACAAATCTGTCAACCTTGAGTTAAATTACACAATTAAAACTTCTGGTTTGTCTACTATTCTGGTTTCCAAAAAGCTATGAAACAGTCGAAAGATGAATAGTAAAAAATGCAGGAAATTAGGTAAAATTTTAAACATTTTTCATAGCAGACTTTGGACACCTGGCCCACAATGACAAAGTTTCTTTGAATCATGGTGAGCATATTCAGGTCAGCTCTCCCAATATGGTATATTATATAGATCTAAACATGCAGTCACTCCCCTGGGGTTAAAGTATCAAAGTTTTGGGATAAACCCTTTTTAAAGGATTGAGAATAAATAATAGATGAACCTCTTCCTCCATGCTCCAGAGTCGCATGTCCTCCAACCTTATTCTTAATCTGGCACACAAGTAGTCAAACACCTAAAAATTAATTATAATAAGATAAAAAACTTACTACGATATTGGACAGCATTTACTACACACAGATCTAGCACTATGTTTTTTATGCAACTGTTGAAGTTTGTAGAAGGTTGTTTCGGATTATGGCAACCTTTTTTATAGAAGAGCTCTGATTTGGTAAGATGAATGACAACGAAAATGGCAACAACATTTTCACTCTCGATATTTTACAAGACGCAAAATATCAACAGAAAGAGAAAATTACAAATCGATGTAAAGTGAGGATCACCTGTAAATAATCAAAAGAGCTAATTGGGACATGTGGCCTTAAGCTTAAACAAAAGCAAGTTTTGGTCCGAGAAGATAATGTCACACAAGAGACTAATTCTGGTCTGGAACAACCTGAACATTCCTAAACAATGTCAAATTTCATAACTTTTTTAAATCAATGATAAATCAATGAGAGCACCAACCTGCTGCAAAGTGTTCATTCTGCTGAACGTTGCAAGATAAGCCAGATATCTCTTAGGTGGAGCATGGGTAACATTACTGGATCCAAACCCAAAGCTGCTCAGACCAAAGCCGACACCTGTCCAGGTGGTAATGCCACCACCCCTGGAGGGTGGGGGTGCATGGCGATATAATCGCAGGGTAACTGGAAATAGTTCAAGCTCAGGGGTAGGGTCACCATTGGTTGGTGTAATGACCTAGAACAATATAATAAATAACAATATTGTTTTAATTATAATAATATTAATTAATAATAGTAAAACTAATAATAGTAATAAAAGAAAAAATATCAAAACAATGGATTTACAGTGTCAAAGTTAATAAACTTTCTATGATTATAATAAAGAAGAAACTAGCAGTAAGGCTACTCATAAAGAAAATTTAATTATAATGTAAAGGCTTTTCTACAGACATTTTTAATATTATCATTTGACTTATCCAAAATATCATTTTTAAAGGTTATATACCAAGGAAAATTCAAGCTAGAAGATGTAAAAAGCAGTGCTGCATCATAGTTGTTTAACTCTTCCTTCTCACAGGGTGATAAAGGGTTATTTCGTGATCCGTTATTGGGTCAAAAATAAGCCCATGATCAGTTATTGCCTTAAAACTAAGTTTTTGATTCATAATTCTAACAAAAATCTTTTATCGTGATTTGTTAGAGCGTTCAAAATAAGAATGTGATTCATTATCTCGAACCCCCCCCCCCCCTTTATTGCCCTGTTCTCATTCTTACCGTTCTGGGAAGAGCAGGGCCACCACCGTACCACTGATGAAAGGCTCTCCAAAGTGGATCTGGAATAATCTCAAAATCTCGCCCTCGACTCAAAGGAACATTCTTTTTTAGTTTTCCACCTTCACCAGTGAGGATCGTAATCTGAAGAAAAAGTCAATAATTTATACATAAACAGTTAACCAACAAGCAGGTAGTGTACAGGTTACTAAAACACAGGGTATATTATATTGCTTTTATAACTGATTTTTTTGATGTTTTGGATATAGTTTAATTGGTTCAGTCTGCGATTTGAGTTATATACTAGGGTCTTATGGTTGTGTTTCTTCTACTGTGAATGCTAAAATCTGCAGTACATGGAAGAAGTTCTGGGAACTGACTGGTGTATGGTAGTTCTAGACTAATGCTATATTCTTCAGGCAAACTTGCAAGAAATACAAGACATTTAATCAGCCAGTATTATTGTACTGCTGGAAAACAGGAAACTCATTGTAAAGAATTTAGAGAGACTAGGGGTATGGAAAGGCACATGATCAGAAAAAAGTATTAACAAAGTTTAACTTATAGATACGGCGTCAAGTGCTGAGCTTCTGAAGTGAGTATGAAATGATGTTGATCTGTAGGAGTTTGTGAAAAGGAACTGATTAAGGTGTTACAGACATTTATTATTATGGGGACTGGCTACATAGTTTCCTGCAATCTGATTGGCTGCTGGGAGGGCAAAAGTTTCCTGTAATAACCAGTAATTATAAATTTTTTTTTAAAATTTTTTTTACATTTATTTTTGACTGTTCATTTTTGAAGAAATCATTATTATGCCTGTTTTTTGTGAAGACTGCTGATTCACCTGAGTGAACATCATTTGAAATGAGTGCATGCGTGCAAGCGGGTATGGAAATTAAATTTTGGTGTTTTTTTTTCATTTTCTTTTGAGAACAAACTAAAGGCTATATAATTAATAACTTATTACTTGTAACCTTGTCCGTTCAATCATTACAGGGAAATCTCAGACCTCTGTCTTGTTGTAATGACTTTGCTATCGCTCAGTCATGACAGCAAGGCCTCAGTCTGAGATTTCCCTGTAATGACCTCACCCTCGGTTAATAAGTAGTATGTAGTTTGCAAGGAAGATGGATAACCCTTCTAGGTAGGTTCTCAATTTAGAAAAAAATGAGAAAAGATCTATGAGTGAGCTGGATACACATAGATACAGTGTCTACCGAGATGTTATCAGATAGGGTAAGCAATCATGTTTTTAATCTGAGCAAATGGGAACCAGAAATAAAAAAACAAATGCTCATCCCAGCATGCTAGGGAGAAGGTATTAAAATGGCATCACTTTTGCTGTTCTTAATGCTGATTTGGGTGCAGTTATACCTTTCTTGCATCTGGCTCAACCAATGAGGAATTATCAACTGGTCCAGGTCCTGGTATGGTCGAACTACCGTGAACAGCAGCAACACAGTACCCATTCATAGTACTGTTCCCCAACCCAACTGATGAGGTTGCAAGGGCTGGCTGTGACTCTCGTCGACCAATCACTCTTGGTTTAACATTATCTAAGTTGCAGGACTGTTCAGGTTTAGCTGCAGAAACCTGGATCAACTTTGCCTGACCATTCGGTATAACACCATTCTTTTTTATAGCACTAGTTGATGATCGTCTTGGAGGCGCCTACAATAAAATTTAGCAATACTGTATTTGACCGAGTAAGTGCCCAACCCCCGTATTAATAAACCAGGTCAAAGTCTGGGGGTGGGTGCTTGCTTGAGCATGGGTGCTTGCTTGAGCATGGGTGCTTGCTCAGTAAGTTTCCAAACTAAGGTAATTTGCATAATAATCAAGCCCAAAAACACTTCACACAAGCGAATAAATGCAACAATTTAATATAAACAAACAATTGCTATATAATTCTTTAATATCAAAACACAAAGTTCAGTTTTTATGACAAAGAACATAATAATACTAATAGTTACAGAAATACTGTATTTGAAAAATAATATTTACATTCATTTGATGTAAATATTTACAGCAAATTTAAACAAACATTTTTCAAAAATACTCCTGTGCAAGAACTTTTCTCTGAAAAGAGGGGTGAGCACTTACTTGAGCATGGACACTTACTTGGCCAAATACAGTAGTAAACATAGTTTTAAAAAAATTCAAAGTGCCTTCTATCACCCCTAGCCAATTTTTTATTCTTAAAAGTAGACCTCAAATACAAGCAAAAGCAAGCAACAAAATTTAATTTGAAGTTATTCCCGATTTTTACAACACGATTGAAAATACGGTTTTCGAAGCAAAAAAGGAGCATTAAGGGGCACTGGCACTAACAAGTGTGTGACGTCAACCCAGTATCTCCTTAACATCTGTGAAGGCAGAACATCCACCAACTACACATCTATCAGGCATATTTCTTACAAATTCTGAACGCGTTACCGAAAATAGCTATAGTATAGAGAGGAAGTTAGTTGCTAACTTTTGTGATACTGGGTTGACGTCACAAGACAGTTAGTGCCCAATCCCTCTACTGTTCCTTTTTTATCCAATATGGCAGAAAATGTGCTTAAAATACAATTTTGGTTGACTGATCAAATGAAGCCAAAAAAACAAAACACGTAAAATTTCTTCAGAAACATCTTAAACATACATGTATTTTTGAAATTCCATAAAACTGGCTAGGGGTGATAGGCACTTTAAATGTAAACTTCAAAAATTATAGTAAGTTAATGATTGAAAGGAAAAAAAGAAGCATAATTATTTTTACAATATCAATAATGCTTCAACTAAATGTTCACTAGGAAATAAAAAAAACACTGTAGTTCCTTTGATTAGCAAAATCAAAGCTATCTATTTTGTTTAAATTAATACATATTTTACAATTATTAATAAACAGGAAGAGTATAAACAATATTCATTTTGCATACAAAACCTAGTGCATAAAATTAATTTATTTAAAGTGCCATAAATGTTCCTGCAAAAATTGACATGCTCCCAAAAAAAGCTGTGGCTCCATGGCTCAGAAGATAAGAAGGATGCCCTGGTGTGCTAGAGTTGTTAACCTTTGACTCCATTGAAGTCTTTGCAGTTCAAATATTTATATATCTAATAGGGTTTAATTTGTTATTTTTTTGACAAGGAAGCATATTAAAAACCTCAAACAAACCTCTATATTACATGTAAAATCATAATGAGAACTTTAAAAACAAGCTTTTACAATAATAAAAAAATAAAGGCAAGCAAAGCAGTCATACAAACTTATATCTGTTATGCAACATACCATATAGCTCACATATTGCTTCCAACTTCTCCACCACTGCGTTGAAAGTAAATACCAAATATTACCAGGCTTCAGCTCTCTCTGGCTTTCTCGATCAAGCCAACCCCTGAAATTCAATAAATTAATTTAAGATGCTGCATGATGTCTAAAACAGCTACATATAACTATTTTGCGGTGTCATTTCCGAAGCAAAGAGACAAACACACTCAGGTACAGGCCAGGATATTTCACGGAAACAACTGTTTCCAGTTACGTGTCAGTTCCATGCTGGTAAAATTATGGAACTTAAAAATGGTTTCTGATGGTGATACAAACATAATCAGTTGTATAAATTTGTAAACATAATATAATAATGGCTATAAATTATTGTTTTGTGTTGTTGTTGTTTGAATATAAAACTTCAACACTACTTTTTTATAGTCTCCTTTTAAAAATTATAAAAAAAATAAGGTTCCCATGATCAAAATTTACAGAACTGAAAAGTGGCTTCCAACAGTTTCCCATAAATCAGATACATGGAACCAAAATACTGGTTTCCAACAATTTCTGAAATCTCCAGGCTTGAGGTACATCCATGATAAGGAAAACAACAACAAACATTAATTTTATAACCTCTACCAAACAAGATGGCATCAGCATTTGTTTTACTGCTGGTCAGTTTCCATTTCTATCAATCAAAAGCATTATGTACTAACTATTCTCTTATTTCTCATTTCCTTCTCTTGTTTGTGACACTTTATACATGCACAATATACAGAGCTTGTACTTACTTAACAACCTGAAGTTCAACATCTCTAGTCAGTGGTTTTAGGCCCAACACAATGTGACACACCTAATTTGAATTAGCAAACAATATAATTAAATAGTTCAACCATTTATGATACATGGCAAAAAAGAGCATCTCATCTTATGGTTTGACTAATAAATATAATTATTTAATAATTATTGATTGTACTCAAGCTATTGTGAAGGCAATTGGCAATAAAGAAAGCTGAAAACGATTCCAAACTGGAATATAATCCAACCTACTCTTTTCAATAAATAATTGTACTAATTAAAGGTTCTTTTAAGTCATCATTATATAAATGGAAAGTCATGAGGCTGGGCCTCATGTATTATATACTGCAATAAAAATGTTAACAGCAGTATGCATTTTTGGGTTTGAAATATTATTAATTTTCTATGGCTGATAATATAATTACCTGTATGAGTACTTTTGCAAACAACTGAGAAAATCTGTGCTTGGAAACCCAGTCCCTGTAGTCTTCAAAATCTATCTTGTCCACCTTGAAAATAAGACAGACAGAATTGAAATTGAGCATAATGTATCATCAAGTTTTGATTTTAGTTATACCGTATTTACCCGCGGATAGGCCGCACCCGTGTATAGGCCGCACCCCAAACTTTCCATGGTTTTCATGGGAAAAAAAGAAAATAGTGAGGTCGAGTACCAGGATAAAT
>JAOEHV020050011.1:0-17126 GCA_025447995.2 Isaurus tuberculatus
GGTGACGATGATTGTATAATGATGGTGACGATGCTTGTATAATGATGGTGACGATGATTGAATAATGATGGTGACGATGTTTGTATAATGATGGTGACGATGCTTGTATAATGATGGTGACGATGATTGAATAATGATGGTGATGATGGTTGTATAATGATGGTGATGATGGTTGTATAATGATGGTGACGATGTTTGTATAATGATGGTGACGATGATTGTATAATGATGGTGACGATGCTTGTATAATGATGGTGACGATGATTGAATAATGATGGTGACGACGCTTGTATAATGATGGTGACGACGCTTGTATAATAATGGTGATGATTTTTATTTGTATAATGATGATGGAGATGAATGATGGTGATATTGTTGATGATGGTGGTGATGATTGTGATAGTGTTGATGATGGTGGTGATGATGGTGGTGGTGGTGGTGGTAGTAATGATGATGGTGGTGGTGACGATGATGACGATGGTAATAATGATGATGACGATGGTGATAATGATGATGGAGATGGTTATAATGATTATGAACGTGAAAGCATTTATGACGATGGTGGTACTGATGGTGATGCTGAACATGGTAATGACGGGGATGATGATGAAGATAGTGGTGGAAATGCTGCTGACGATAACAATGGTAATGAAAACGAACACGATTATACTAGACAGTTAATTTTTCACCACAGTAGATGAAGTACCTGTCCACGCAGTTCCGTCATTTCGTTATCTTTCTGTTCACATGCGTTCTTAAAAGCAAACAAGTCTTCAAGAATTTGACGATTCTGTAGTTTAAGTTCTTCTAACCGCGGATCATTACCCTTTGTCACTCGGCTGATGTTTCGACTGGAATAAAAAGTGTATAATTAAAAGTTACGAGTAATTTTATGGAAAACTCTCCACATGCCGTTTTCAGGCGAATCTTTGCAGACTGCAATATTTACATTTTGCTTCATTAGCAAACAACTTTAGCTTGTAAAGATATAATAAACAAAGATAAATCAAATTCGAGTATAAAACTTTTGGGCTGGAAGTAATAAAAAAAATTGGCTCTATGCATGCACTGAGTTTCTAAAAAGATATTGATGATAAAAATATTAAAAATGCTGTGCGGCAAATCCTTTCATGAGCCATACATTCTATTACATCGCAAAAACAGAGTTTGACATATGATGTCTGAGTTAGCAGGGTAACATAACTTCGCAATGCACTTTTGAAAATCAGGGTCTTTCTTTTTAAAACTTTACACGAAAGTTGGGTTCCAATGTTCAAATTAAAATGTAAATTTAGAAGTATATCGAGCACTCTGGACGCCTGCAACGGCAACTAAACGGATTAAATTTAGAAGTAAAAATATCAATAGCGTCACTTCTGCTTTTACAGCAGAGCATCTGAAGAACGAACGCACGAAACGTCAGAATCCTTCTATACTCAAGGCGATGGTTTATCATTTCAACTTAGTGTTCATCATACGCAAACGAATGATACTGCAAAGACTATAAAGTCCTTGAAGACTAAAAGAGAAAATTTAGTTCGAAAAGCGAAAACAAATGTACTCTAAGCTTTATACCAACTTTTCACTGGCGAAATGAAAGCATTTTCTTCAAAAGATGCACGAGATCACCTACCTTCAGTAAAATAGCAACACAAAGGGAAAAAATGTCACTTGAATTCAAAACCACACAAGAATTATAAATTGTCTCTCAGCTTTATTGCAAGAAGTGATAAAAATATTTTCTTTACACCCTCCTTTAATTAGTTATTTTAAATAAAACACTTTCTCCAAATATCGCGGTAGGTAGTAACTCATAGTTGAATCTTTTTTTACTCAACTTCTAAACCGAGAAGGATAATTGGTTTATCAACAAGCACATTTCAAAGCATGGATACCATTGCTAGAAAATCCAAGCAGTTTTCAAAGAATATATATCATTTTAAAGACTTCATCTTTCAATTTATCATTAAACGCCTTCATACTTGATCAGAGCCACGTAAAAATATAATTGAAGTCATTATCGGTAGGCGGCGTGGTTGGCGCAGTTGTAAGATCTATGCCTTCCAACCACAAGGTCCGAGGATCGATTCCTTGTGACCTTCTTTTCCGCCAAACCTTTGTCAGCTTTCCATTCTTACGAGGTCGGTAAATGAGAACCAGCTTCGGCTGGGAGCAAACCTGCGATGGATTAGTGTCCCATCCAGGAGGAGTCAAGGACTCTAATCCACTTAACGCTACGGCAACCGGAGATAAGCGCCGGTCTCATGGGCCACTAGGCTCGTAAAAGGATTTAGCTTAGCATTATCGTTACTCGACTGATTTTCAACCCATTCAGTTCTAAGGATAAATGTTATAGTTGTTGTCTGTGTACCTTTCTGTCTGTGGACTTCCGTCAAGGCAACGTTCATCCTCAGATTGCTCATCAACCAATGGCTCCAAGTCCTTCACTTTTTTTTGTAACTGAGCTTTTCTCGACTCTAGTTCCTTTGCTAAGATTTCTAACTCCTTCAGGAGAAAAAAGAGGTAAGTAAAGTTACCATTTTACTCAACCGTAAAATTCCTTTAACAGGAAAAGGTGCAAAAATCATTGATAATATATCCTAGACACAACGAGGTTCTTTTAGTCAGTTGGTAACGTGATCCCATAATCAGCTTCGTAATCACTCCTCTTCTTGAAGGATCCCCCAAATCAGTTTTGTAATCAAACTTTTTAATACGGGATCCCCAAAATCAGGTTTGCAATCACACCTCTTAGTACGGAATCCCCCAAATAAACTTTGTATTCACACCTCTTACTATGGGAATCCCCAAAAAACTTCGTTACTTCCCTTTTTAGCACAGGATCCCCCTAATCAGATTTATCACCACATCACTTAGTCCGGGTTCCACCTAGTCAGATTTGTAGCCAGATCTCTTAATAAGGGATCCCCCTAATTAGAATTGCGATCTTAGCTCTTACTGTAGTAAGAGTCCACCTAATCAGATTTGTCATCACATCATTACGCACGGGATCCAACTAATCAGATTTTTGACCAAATCTCTAAGACAATAACAGGCAGAGATAATATATACTTATTAGTACTAAATACTTACTACCTATTGCGCATACTCTCACTTATTCTGCCGTAAATCACGGGCAACAGGATACGCTGGTTCCGAGTTTGATTCAAATGAATGTTAACGAAGGAATTGCTTAATTAATATCCTAAACTTTCTGTGTCGTTACTTGTTATCCTATCGCCCTTGGTTAAGCTCCGATGTTTTTTTAATTGTACTCTGTTTCCGATTTTCTCAGATAGTTATATTTACTTAATTAGCAATTGCTGTTAATATTCATTTAGGGTGCGTTCGATTGACCCCATTCCGGAATACGAATAAATTGGAATACCCGGCCAAATGTCTGAAGTAATATATCAAAAACGAGTGCGAGTGTTTCATCACCCGTTCCAAACACCGAGAAAATAATGAAGTCCCGAGGGGCGAAGCCCCGAGGGCTTTATTGTTTTCGAGGTGTTTGGATTAGGTGATGAAACACGAAGCACGAGTTTTTGATATGGCTTCTCAAAGCATCTATTGTTGTGTTTTTGTAATATATGCGTTTGTATTTTTTTTACAAAATTAGTATGTAATTAATTCAAAATTGGCCTGCCGGTAGTTGAGACTTTTTTTTGTGGAAGTCATTTTCGCATGTGCTTCTGCGCGATGGATGGAAGCACAGCTAGCTCCCGTTTTAGATCTCCTAGAGCAGTCGAACAAGAGTCTTACTCCGGAATAAGGTCAATCGAACGCGCCCTTAATTCAACTCGTAACCAGAATATCCTATCGACTGTGATCACGCTTTTACTGTTCACCAAAACTGTACTTACATTCTGTAAAACATTTAAGTCCTCTTCTTTAGTGTTGCACATGTTATGTCTTCGATTTAAATAGCTCTCATATTCTTCAATCTATCGAACAACACAAGTTTTCAGACGTACTAAAGTTAAACAATTTTCAGTATACATACTGTAGTTTCACTTAAGATATAAATTCTCCATACATATACATGAGAACTTTTGTTCCAGAACATCGATTGCTCAACGGCTATTCCGGGGCCTCTGATTAGTTTCACTTTTTACGAAATTTGATAGCTATAAAATTTGCCAACTACCGAGCAAGTAATAAATTTGAGGAGAAGAACGATTCCCTTTAGTTTAACCCTTTCAGCCCCAAACATGACATGTGATGTGTTACTAAGTTCTCTTAACCTGGCTCCATACTTTCCTTCTAAACAAGTTGGGAGAAATATGTAAATCAGCTTGGAGAGACTGCTGTGTGCGAACAGCTTCTTATTTCTCCTAACAAAACAACTGATTTTGTATTGATATTGTAAAGAGAAGATAGATGCTGATAAATTAGCTTGGGCTCAAAGGGCTAAACATGTTTCGACAATTTCCATTGCCATCTTCAGTAAGTGCAAAGCTATGACAGTTTCGCAGTTTCATAACATCATTCTTATTAATATCAAAATTAAAGAAAAAAAGTGACAACAACAGCTTTCAATCAGTTTTGGTCGATTTTCAGAAAGGATGAATTTCGGACGCATCTGGAAAATGTCCGGTGGTTTAGCCAACATAGCAGGAATCATGTACAGTCATCACAAAAAAAAATTACAAATAAACAGAGCTGGCTCGATTTAGTTTTTTTACATTGAACAGATTTGCAGTCTTCAAGGGAGAAAAACAAACTGTATCAGTGTATGTTAAAGCTGACATTGCAATATCATTTAATGAAATCGCGATTTCCTTTTATTTGCAATAATTGAAAAAAATCGTACGGTAGGTAGTTTAAAAGGATAGTCCATTTTTTCTCTGTGCATAGCCCAAAGCAGAATCCCATCATCTCGGGTACTACACAGGACCGACTAATGATATTGCATAGCCCAAAGCAGAATCCCATCACCTCGGGTACAACACATGTGCAGGACCGACAAACAGGATCGTTGATTAAGCTGGGAAAAAATGTCTTTAGGTGTTGCTTTAATTACAGAATATATTCGAATGAAAACTTTCTAAATGTTGTCATATTTGTAAGTTTCTTCAGTAGGGTCATAACGTACGAGGCCACAATAACAAAATAAAATGAAGGAGAAAAAGCTAGATACAAAAAAATATTCAATTCTCCGATACCACAAAACCGATGGAACAGATGATTATACCCAGTAAATACTACCCTTTGCATTATACAGTAAACAGAAAAAACAGAATAGCAACAGGGTTTTCATTAACGCAAAAAAATTGCGTATTTTACACAGAAAAGTACTTTGGGACGCAAAAATTGAAATGCTGTGCGTCAAGATCATAAAGAGATACATACCGTGACCTTACCCTTGTAAGGGACCGGTGAGAAAGTATCTGCTAGGGGATGCCGGAGGAAACACCGGTGGGCCACGATATAATTCTCACTAGTCAGGTTGGGCCACCAAATATTATTTTGTGAGGTTGATGGGCCATGAAACACATGCCCAAAACTTAGCCTTACTCTGAAACTGCCTTACTTGATACGACTGTTATTACATTTTTTCACTTTAGGTGAGATCGAGATTCCAACTGTGAAGTTTGACATATAAATGACATATTCTCAAGCCCCTTTTTGGTTGAGAGCTCCCCTAGCTGCCCTAAGCTTTAGTTACAGTCTGAAATTATTGCACTATTTACTCTGAGATTTTGAGTGGTGGACCTCATATTTCTATTCGGAACCAATGCAAGGATATAGATACTGCTTGTAAATAAATAACTGGTAATGTACAATACTTAACTTGTATATCAATGAACAGTTCTCGCCGTAAAGACTGTAGATGTACACATACCGAGGTTAAAACTATATATAAAATGGTTACACTTAGGTGGGCCATGAAAAAATTTAACATACCTTTGAGGGGCCACAAAAATTCTTAGCAGCGCTTTAATGGGTCATGAAACTTTTTTGAAAATTTTAAACTTTTTCCTCCAGCTTCACATAGCAGATACTTTCTGAACATTCACTAAGATAAATTTAAATTGACAGACCTATTCTAAGTTTAGGGTTTTTTTTCACTTGTCTTTATTATATGCAGTCAGTGCTGTGTTGTTTTAATTTGGTTGCAAATTGTTAATAAACAAAGATCTGCAATTAAAACGTAACTTGTTACTGGTATTAAAATTAGGTTTGGGACAAAATTTTTCTCTTGATTAAGTGGGACCTCTTAAAGTTTAATCCATGGCCAGTTTTTCTTTATGATTACTTGTTCGAATTGTTCAAATACCTTAAAACAACAAACATTACAAAAAATACTAAACGAACGCAAAAAAATATCTTTTTGAAGACATAAACAAAAGATTACAAACCTCGGCTTCCTGTTCGAGGGCTTGTTTCTTTCGTTTTGCCAATTCTTCTTCCTTGTGAGAGATCAATGCCTGCAACGGAAAGGTTAAACTGCTTCAAAATTGATGCAATACTTACAGAGATATATTTTTTCACTTTTCTTCTACCGTTTGTTTAGGAAAATGACTATTAGGTTCGTGATGGTTCAACGGTAAAGTTAATCTTAATCCTGTGCTCTGTCGCTGCACTCCTACGCGCAGAAAGCGTTTACATTGTATATTTTCCATAACAGTATAAGGAGTGTAGGAGTAGACGTGTACCAGTTTATTGAAGACGGACCAATGGTTCACTTGTTACATGCATATATAAATATTGGAAAATATTTGAATATTACTGCAATACCTAACCTCATGCTCATGATATTTCTGCCGTCTCTCCTCTAGTTTCTTTTCATTCTGGAATTCTTCGAGCTCTTCTTCATATTTCTTCCTGTAAAATCATTAACAATTTAAATAGTCTGTAATCATTGACTCCGAATCATTTTTAATAAACATATACAAAACAAACTTGATCAATTACTTGATTTATTTTACTATGAATTAGCTAAAATTCAAATTCTTTTTATAAGCGTAGTGCTTCAAGGGCCTGGTGTTCATCTCTTATTTCTAAAGTGTTACACAGATGAGAGTCCAAATTTCCTTGAATGTACACTAATTCATCGAAGATTATATTAGCTCCAGTAAAAAGTTGGCACTCTTTTTACGAAACTCGTAAGGGTGGAAAGCTGTTTCAGTCAGCTTTCGAAGAAAACAAGAACAAAAAAGGTTGAAATTCAGCCGAGATGGAGACGTTGTGGTTAGAAGGCAGATTCCTTACTGGTCAGAGATCTTGCAATTTTGACAGAAGTAAATCGATAAATTTATATTGCGCCTTGTCCATATGGATATGCTCAAAGGCACAATAATACAATGATCAGTTTACCCCCAGCGGACCAAAAGCACATATAAGCACCTCTGGCAGCCGCTTTAATGCGGTCCATGTATACTGGTACTCATTTACCTACCTTGGAAGGATGGAAAGCTGAGTGAGCTTTAGCGGGAAAGAAGGTCAACCAAATGTTCAATCCTCGACCAGGCTGGGGATTGAACTAGGGGGCTTGGGGTTGGGAGGCAGAGATCTTATCACCGTACCAACCTCCGCCTAAGAACTAGACAACAAGGGAGTATAAAATAATTTTTTTGCTAAACTGGCTTACTAAATAAGTTTGAAAAATCACTTTTATCAAAACTATTAGAAATCTTTAATCTATCGCAAGAAACTTACGCCTGTTGTTCTCTTCTTGACTTCATTTCCTCAATCTCTGTTAAAAACTCGTGTCTTCTGTTCACCAGATCCACTTGAAGATTATCAATCTGAGACAAAGAATAAAACCATAAGGAAAATATTGTACTGCTGAAAACTCAAGGAACAAACTTTAAAGGATTTAAACAAGGCTTTTAAAAGAGCATGAAAAGTGCATAATCAGGGCAATATGTGGAGTTAGACTTGCAGATAGGGAGTCAAGTGCTCAAATTCTGAAGCAGGTTGGAACTGGTGTTGATCTGGATTCTATGCTCTTCTACGTTGTAATAGTTATTTTCTTAAACAGCACCAATTTATTCTCTTTTCAAAGTCTTTTTAATGATTAGAAAGTCAAAGTTACATACTTCTAACAATTTGGTGATAAAATTGGATGGTTACTAGTGTGGCATTAAACTTTTATAAAATACTGTCAGAACATAAAAATATATACAACTTAGCTTTCTTTATTCAACTGCATCATCAGAGATTGTAAGAATATTCAAATTAGGCAATATATAGTGGATGAACTGATCAAGCACGTGAAAAGAGAAAAAATAGAGAATGAAAACAAAGACAAAAAAGGTGGAAAAACAATGGTGCTCCATAAAGTGTGATCCACTAGGGATAAGCTGATAATATATCTAGATGTTAACACATGTTGAAACGCAACAATAACAAAAACAAATAATATAAACTGGAAAACTACATAACTCATTATGTAAGTCGAAGCAATTGGAATGTAGTAGTAGTAGTAATGGCTTTATTGGCATGACATAAAAACTTTTACATATTGCCAAAGCAATTTTTCAAACTACAAAAACATTGCTATTGTAACAAAACTTATTGCTAAAATACATGTATGTTTAGAAAGACTAACATTTATAACTAATATACGTTGTGTAATAACGATAACGCTGTTTATATCGATTTTGATCATATTTCCATTTTGATTTCTTTTCTTTTGAGAAAACATTTGTGGATGTAATTTGCGAGCCAAGTTGTTAGTCTTTCTTCTCCTTGCTAGGTGTAGTATTGAGGCATGAACTACAGTAATACCAACCTCTTGTCTTGCCTTCTCTCTTTCAACCCTTAACTTCTCATTTAAGTCATCAAGGTGCTGATCAACAGAGTCTTTTCTCTTCTTTAAAGTAGATTCCAACTGCTCAACCTAGAACATATAAAACAAAAAGAATTTTGTTTGTTGACATCTGTAAATTAAGCACAGGCACTGTTTCAGGAATGTAAATACAGCATTTAAATTTGACACAAACTGGGTTGCATTTGCCCTGTATATGCTGTAAGAGAAAAGCTTTTCTTTTTTCAACTCAAAATATAGTTTTATGCAGATATTTTTATTAGATAAGTCCTGAAAGTCCATGAAGGTTTGAAACCCAAATACTGACCTGTAGCTGTGGCTTGATAGATTGTCCACTACAGGGGTATTGTGAGAGATCATGGGTTTTAAACAACTGAAGCAAGAAATTTTGAGGTTATCTAAAGTGTAAGCAGTATCCAAGATGTCAACCTACAACAAAAATTTTTTTTCATTTCAAAAGATTTTCAAAAAACCATTGAAGTAAGATGTCAAAATTTTTACGACCTCTGGTAATCTTCTGTCCACCTTGTATCATAAAACAGCAGTGTTCTCCTCACACGCTTTCGGCAATTTTAGTGATCTCATCAAGTGAGTGTTGTTTCACTGTTGTGAGACTTCATTTATTTAATATCTAAGTCTGTATAGATCTGTTCTTGATTGGGGGATGTTAGTTTCGGTCTTGATGTGCATTGGTCAAACACTTTTTTTGTTTTTTTTTTGTTGTTGTTTCTCAGTGAATCCCTTGATTGTAACAGGGCAAAAAATTGTTAAAAGCAACAATAACCAAATCCTACCTGTGATTCCAAGTCCATTAGTTTCTTATCTTCATACAACTTGGTAGCAACAACTTCATTATGATTATAACCAACAGACTGTACATGTAGCTTGCCAATCCCAGTGTCTTCATCAAGACCATTTTGAATACTACCATTAGTAGGAGATTCAGTTATGTTATTATTATTTACTTCTTCTGGTATTGACTTATTAATTAAATATCCAAAATTGCTCTGAAAACTCGACCCATCCTCACTGCTTGTTTCACCCTCATCACTTTTATCATCATCATCATCATCCTCTTCCTCATCGTCATCGTCATCATTATCATCATCATCTGAGTAGTCATCATACTCATCCCCATAAGAAGCAAAGTTGATATTGTTTAGTATATCATTATTTGTTGTAGCCTCCTCATCAGATGATCCTGAATACGAGTAGGAATACGAGAAATGCTCAATGCCATCCAAGTTAAAGCGGACATGTTTCTTGGGAGGTTCCTAAAAACACAACACTATATTTAACTCAATGTCACAACTGCTTGCAAACTGTATATTAACTTATTAATTTTGAGTCACGATCCATTCGAAATAACAAAATTTTAAGAGGAAACAAAAAACTTGAAATGTTAAATGTATTGATCTTGTGTTAAACTGCATTGTATCAACTAATGAATGTAATAGCTGCAGTAGGAAATATAATAAAGTATCAATAATGCAAAATTTTTTTGCTTAATTCTGCCTGGTGATAGATTTACAAAACAAAATAGAGAATATAATCAACTTCAATCAGCTTTTTTGATCTCTGTTAGACCAACATGGTGTCAGATGTGTTTAATGACCACAATTTTTGGATACAAGTTTTGTGAGGTAAGCCTCTCTGCAATTATTGAAACTAAATGAACACACCTAAACACAAAAAGCTGATACTCAACAATTAAGCTGTTCAAGTGACCCATTTTTATCATTGAGAAACCTGTCTCAATGACTACTGTCCACTTGAAGGATACCAAAACACAGAGCAAGACAAGATACAGAAACCTAAATTATCATTATCTTGAAGCTAGAGGCAATTTGAAATAGCACTAAGCAGTCAGCTTTTATGATTCTTACTAGCCCAACATGGGAACCCGAGGCTGATAATTGTTAGCTATGCCATACTGATCAAACCCATAAAGCCCAAGCTGTCCATGACTCCATGACTGCTAACACCTGCAGGTTCACTTTATGTGCAGTAGATTTACAGGGTAAAGCCCGAGGCTGTATCACCCATATAAGTGGCTGTGAGCACTTGCTGAACATTCACTACCATGTTTTGTAACTTTTCTAGTAATAACTTCTGTATTTTCTCTTGAGGGCAAGTGATTCCAAGATCCTACTCACCCCATTGGCAAGACTGATTTACAAATTTGAATTAAATTTGCTTCTAACACTGATATATGTACCCACCTTAGTGAGACAATCATTTTGAATTTTGTCTGCTGTTTCTAAGATGCTCTCCAGCTGGGAATCTGAATCTGATGATGTCTGTTGATTGTAAAAACAAAGGCATTTGTCACTTTCAAAGAAATTTAAAGTTATTGTAAGTAAAAAATAAACTAAGTCAGATATTTAAAAGGTATAATCCTGAAATAGAGTTATAATAGCAAATGACTTAATATAATTACTAAATATAATAACACATAGGTAAAGCTAAAGCTTCTAAAAAACAAATAAATATTTAAAAGTAATTATTTTTGAAGTGGTATATACTTGTAGTTAGCCTTAATGTGGGATATCCATTATAAATTACATTAACGCCTATTAAAAGCCCAACTTGTAGAAGCTGGTCCAGTTCATCATTTAGAAATGTGATGGATTGTACTCACAGATAACCAAATTGATACAAAGAAAAACAGAGTAGAAACTGAACCCAGTATAAATGTATATTTGGGCGAACGTGGTTGGTGCAGTTGGTAAGATCTCTGCTTTCCAACCACAAGGTCCCCAGTTCGATCCCGGCAGTTTGCCACTTGATTTTCGAATATTTGTGTGACCTTCTTTTCCGCCTAAGCCAACTCAGCTTTCCATCCTTCCGGGGTACGTAAATGAGTACAGGCATTTGCTGGGAGCTAACCTGCAATGGATTAGTGTCCCGTCTAGGGGAGTCTATGACTCTCATCCGCTTAACACTACAGAAACCGGAGATAAGCGCTGGCTCCATGGGCCACTGGCTCGTAAAGGATTTAGCTTTAGCTAAATGTATCCCACAAGCAACATGCTTCTGTTCTTCATTAACCCTGAGACCTTTCTCTTACTGTACAAAGCCTTCTTCCATCTTCCTTACTTCTCTGTCACCTCATCCACTGATCAATGATTATGATCACAGACCCTTCTCTTTAAAATCAAAACTTCCATGACAACCAATTCTTTTTTAACAGACCCTGATGGATCCATCATTAAGAAACAATACTCCTCCTCCCCTCTAGCAGCTCCATACCTTTTGTCTTTCAATCAATAACCCAGAGAACCTTTCTCTTCCAAAGTATTCTTACTTCCATCTACCATATTTCTCCATTACTTCATCCACCGCATCAACCTTTGTTTAAGATTGTCTGCATAAATCAGAGACCTGGGCATATATCTTACTTTTTTAGTAAAAACACCCATGACAGTAATAAACAGCAAAGGACTCAGGAGACTGACAGGTCTTGAAAATCTTCCTCTTCCAGGTAACAAAAGCTGATACATCAAAACCCTACCACAAAGTTCTTGACGCATCTGCTTTCCCTCGTAAGACCACTTATTATCCTTCAACTTCCACCACATTATCAATCCACCAACCAGCTGTTTCTACACCAACACCTTTCTCTCTCCCCTCTCCCTTCTCCTACACCCCTGTGATTTGACAAAGGTTAGCAATACAAATGAAAATACAAGCAAGCACTTTTCAGATTCCCCTTTGTTCACTCCTTCTTCATTTTGCACACTCAATCTCAACAACAAGGACAACTCACAAGCTAATCATGAAATTGTAACATTCAACTTACCACAGTATCAGAGTGATTCCGTGTGCCACAAAATCTTGCATCTCCATTCATATATGGTTTTTTACTGAGGAGTATCCCACTTTTTTGATTCTGTAAATTAAAAACCATCTTTAAGTTAAAAGAAACCTATAGTTGTAATGAACACTTTGTTTTATAGCTTTCATCAAGTTCTGTTACAGAGCTTTAGCAAGCTATTTACAAGCTTTTGATTTAATCAACTCTATATTGAAATGTTTAATCATCAGCGTAAGTAGAGTAGAATGCTGATGTTTGAGCAATATCTGTAATTAGTATAAATTATACCGCACAAGTGAATAGCACTTTTCGTGCAAACCGATTGGCTAGCTAAGAGGTGATTAGCCAAGTACTATTCACCTCTGAGCATTCAAAGAAAAACAAAATGACTTCCCGTTGTACATTGTCACAAATAAAGTTATATTTATTTACTCTTTGACCACTAGTTGATTCAGCTTGTGTGGTATGTACTAAAACAATTAAACAAGAGTAAAAGTGCTGGATCTTTACCTCGCTGCTTCGCAGCTCTGTAAACATCCACCACTATTCACTTCCACTTTGGTGAATAATTGTTAAGAATATATATTTTTAGAAAATTTGATCTGTTGGGACCAATAATAAATATAGTAAGAAATGAAAAATCACTGGCTGCCAACAAAACATTTCATCAGGCATCATCAGAAGATGGGAGGAAGATGAAAAAAATCTCAGACAAACTGGGTTTTCTATGTCAAACTTGTTTTCTTGTCAAGAAAGTGCAAGCTTTATTGCCTTTGCACTGCCTTGTACATTAGGGAAAGTTGGACTATAATAGCAAAGCCCCATTCCTAATTTACAGCTGTTTTCAGTTAAACGTGCAGCTCCACAGTTTGTTTGCCAAGCTGGTTTTTGAGGGATACCGATCAAAAGTCTTTCATTTAAAGCAGCCACCAGCAAAATCTGAGTTAAACAAGGTTTAATTGACATCCACCAAAAAACTGAGTATGATGTTGTAAACAAACTGTGGGATGGCATATGTAAATGAAAATGGCTGTAACCTTACGTAAAAAACAAAAAAATTAGCTAAAAGGCAGATGCTTGATATTTCTTAAGTTTAAGAGTATTGCAAAATATTAATAGAAATTTAAGGGGCCCCGTAAGTTGTGATTAATCTCTGTGGGTAGCTTTTGCCTTTTATGGCAAATTATGTACTAAATAAATAAATTTTAAATAAACCACAATCAAAAACCTGTTCCACAGAAATTAAATGTTTTAAACTGTATATACACAGTTTAAAGAAGATAAAAATTGGGTTAAATGCAGTTTACTCAATAACATTTATTAAACCAGGTCTTTTATTAAACTGTTGGTGCAAATAGCAAATGCAGACTATTTTTAAGGCTTAAATTGTTTATATAGATATCAATGGGTGCATTTGATCTAATTAAAAAGTCTGAGATCTAATAACTGAGTCTGAGATCTAATAAACATTAGCGATCATATTGTAAGGATTTTCTGAAATGGCTTAAAATAAATTTTATTTCTGGTAAACCAAGATACATAAAACAAATCGTTTCAGGTGAAAATATTGATTTTGTAAAAAAAAAAACCTTTGATCCACATAAAGCTTTTCCAGACCAAATGTCCAATGTAACATAAATGTATAGGGTTTTTTAATGTAAACAATATCCTGGAATGATAAACGTTGCCTGGGAGACATGTCGGAGGTTTAAAAAGCTACAAAATTTATCTATAATTTTTTAATACCACATGTATGTTTCTGAATATTTGACAATATCAATTAATGAGTTGATCCAGTCAGACTAAGATATATTAAATGAAAAGATGTGTAATGGATCTCTTATTATGAAGCAAATAGATGCAGCAGCAGAAGAACATTTTATAGAAATTGTTTTATAGTACTGAGCTGATAGCACATTCCGGCTTTTAAAAGAATTAGTTATTGACTTTTGAAAAATTTTAAATGCTCACAGAAAGGGAGAATATGTCATCTAGTTTAAACCACAGTTTTGCTAGTTTAACTTGTTCATTTCTTGCTTGTTTAAAATGGCGTTGCTGCATGAAATGCCTTTACTACATATTAAGCAAATTTTTTTTTATTTCTGTTCATGATAAATCTTGTCACCATATGAACAATTTCAAATCTGAGAGTTCACTTGTTTTTGAGTGGTTTAATTCAATTCAAGTTAAACTCTAGACCTTTAAAAGCTGCATCTACGGTTAAAAGATAGTGTTTCTTAAATTTTTACTCCCAGATCTTATTTGCAAGTACAAACAAACAAAACAACGATAAAATCGAACTTTTTAAATTCTTACACCTTTTAGCTTGTAGTTCTTGCAATTGGCTTTTTCAAGAACTCCATGCTAAATCCGTGTAATGTAAGACGTGTTTACAGCATTCGATAATTTTCCAAAGAGCTTAAATAGTCAAACTCAAACTAATATATATTTTGCCGGCCTCTTTTTACGCAAAGCTCTTTGCATATAAACCCCACACAATTGGTTTCTTATAAAATGTCATCATTTAAAAGCTATAACTTCTTTACTTTCAAAATTACAAAAAAGGCCAATGATTAAAAACTTAAAAGTTTTAAACTATAAAAACCACAAGAAAGATCATAAAACAATAATGTCTATGCAACATTGAGTGGAATCTCATGCTTTGCTCCTTCGTGACCTAATTTCTGAAGTAAAAACTTGGTTTTCTGAACAGTTTTCATTCACTTTATAAAAAATCAAAATGCCTGTAACTTTCAACAATTTTAATAATAACAAAACACTTCGTCTCAAACTCGACTGGTACGACAAGTCGATTTTCAATAATAAATTCCTGCGTTGATAATTCATTTCCAGTACACGATTACGAAACACTTTTCAAACATTTCATACCTTATAATTTTCTTTAAATCCATTCTGCTCGCTCATTTCTACCATAATGGTACCTCAACCCATTCTTGAGCAAGCTGAAGCACAGGGCAATGAAGATAGTAAACAAATTCAAGAAATATCTCTTTCGAACGTGTCGACTTTTGTGATTTAGTGAGCTACATAATGGCCGCTGTCCCATTGTTTTCCAATATGGCCGGGTCATTGGTTGCTCGTGACAACGCTAATCACACAATGGCGAAGATCACGCAGCTTTGTTACATGTTTTTCTATGCAATAATAATACACAACACAAAACACCTTCACATCAAGACCAAACAATTACTGATTATAACGCAAGTTTCTTTTTTTTCTTTTTCTTTTTACAAAAAGTTCCTTTAATCACCATTTTTGCTTAGGTTGTTATTTTTTCGCATAATATATATAAAAGTTATGCAATGGTTTCGAGTGGGATACCGCGGAATATGCCACGCATCATTTCTATTTTCCGTTTACAAACGAGCCAGCCTTTAGGTGAGTGTGTATACGAAGAAAATACAAGTGACAAGTGGCATTTCAACGGTATCTCATGACAAAGCATTGTATAACTAATTTATCCCATGCCTTTAAAAATACAACTAACTAATTATCAGTTTAACCGTTTTTAAATCATTTTTCATCGGTTTCTTGTTCACTTCCCGTGTCTCTAAAACAATTTTTACTTTATGCAAGAAACCCTTTTCCAGGCCTCTGATTGGCTATATTTTTTCTAGATACATATACACAGCACGTTTTCTTCTTATGGAGTTATGAGTGCGATAGATATAACAATAATTTTGGTTGTTTTATTAAATCAATTATATAATGTTCAGCAGCGATCGACAGATAATAACAGTTTTCAGATTCCGTGTAACAAAAAAATTTGAATTAAAAAATTGTTAAAAAGCTACATCAAAAACCAGCGGTCAAAAGGCTTACATTTCATTGAACATTACCTTGTACTATGTCTACAATTCTTGCAACCTGTGAAACCTTTTTTGATATTTCTGTCTTAACGTTTATATTACACGGATTTTTGTGTTCGCTTTCTTATGTATTAATTATTAAAAAAATGATTTAATGTTGTAAGGTCTTAAAACAATTATCTAAGGTTTTTCGAGTCCCGAAAAATGCATTTTTGAAGTAAAATTTGCCCAGAGTCTGGGTTCTAGTCTGGAGGCCTTTTGACGTCACATTGTTCTTTTCCTTCCACGTATTTTTTAAAATTGTTTAAAAAGGTAAAGTGGATTCAGAAACAAAATGCAAAAAACACAAAAAAGTATAAGGAAAGTTGACAAACAACGATCATAAAATTATGAAACTATATTTCGATCGGCCACACCGATCTTCATCAGGTAAACTACAGGTTGACTAGTTTTTGCTACAACATTTTTTCAAGAAAAACACAAACGTTTTCGAACTGAGAGTACATCCTCAGGTCATGGGGTCAGAACGTAAATTGGCGCTTGTTATATGTTACGTTGTTTTAAAATCTAAATCTCTTGTTTTAGTACTCGCAAGCCACGTAACCGCATTGGTGATAATTATGGCTTCAAATTAAAATGGACGAATATTCTGCAATCGCTCCCAAATTCGCAAAAAACATCCTAAATTTCCTGGGTTTAG
>JAOEHV020050102.1:0-17124 GCA_025447995.2 Isaurus tuberculatus
AATTGCAAGCACTTTAGAGGGGCGGCTTATTAGAGAGGGGGGGGGCTTAATAGAGAGGGTTGGCTTAATAAATTCAGCGGAATATCATTGGCGTGACTCTCAATTTCTTTCATTTATCCATCTTCCGCACACATGAGAGGAGTGACAATTTTCATGTTTTATAATAGTTGCAATGTCTCGCAATACTAAACAAAACTGTCTTGAAAAAGACTAACTAGAAAAGAATTTTACTTCATTGAGCAAAGTATATTTTAAGTTGTATTCTATTAGGCCCCCTGCGGGGGGCTTATTTACTTTTAGTTGGGGGGGGGGGCTTAATATGTTTCTGGCTTCAAAAAGGATGGGGCTTTTTGAGAGGGGGGAGGCTTAATAGAGAAATTACGGTATTTAAGTCAAACTCTGGAGCATTTTTGTAGAGCATACACGACTTCAGATGGACCTGGATAAAGTAGAACAGCTTGAGGGAAAGATTACCTCTGAACTGGACGGTCTCAAGCAAAAAATAGACAACATGACTAAGGTTTGTAGCCGTATATTTATCATTATCACTGCATATACTAAGTTATATTGTGCTAGAGCTCGTAACTATTCTGTTTTTCTCTTGGATGGGCTCGTAACTCTTCAGGTTATATCGTTGTTGGGCTCATAACTCTTCTGTTTGTGTAACAGCGTGCACTGTACTTAATTCGACACCTGCATTGACCATTGTCTGGTATGCGATATTATTTACAGTTCTCTGGTAAAAATTAACTCAGTGTGCTTGGGTATCATGATTTTTATAAGAATTATATTTGATTCTTAAACTATATTAAGTGTCAGATTTATTTAATGTTCACCATCCAAAATTTAAGGCGGCGTGGTTGGCGAAGTTGGGTAAGATGTATGCCTTCCAACCACAAGGTCCCAGGTTCGATTCCTCGGCTGTACCGAAATTTGAATATTTGTGTGACCTTCTTTACCGCCAAAGTTTACTCAGCTTTCCATCCTTACGAGGTCGGTAAATAAGTACAAGCTTCGGTTTGGCGCTAACCTGCGATGGATTAGTGTCCCGTCCAGGGGGAGTCAATGACTCTCATCCGCTTAACACTACAGGAACCGGAGATAAGCGCTGGCTCCATGGGCCACTAGGCTCCTTAAAGGTTTTAGCTAGCTTTAGCTATCCAAAATTTACGAACTCTTGCCCGTCTTATTTTGAGATCTGTAAGACGTGTTTTATAATTACTACTGTTTTTATTTGACTGAATACTTTATCAAAATCAGACGTTGATTTCTATGGAAACATAGGATCGTTGCTGTTATCCAGATCATTTGGTTTTGTTTGTTTACATTTTCGTGTTTACATAATTTTTCAGGCATTTGAACAAGATTTCATGTGAAGCGAGTCTTATCGGTTTTTTTCCTTCAAAAATTACTTTTGTCAGCTTGCAAGAAATTATTTTCATTAATCACTGATTCTATTTTATGTCCAATATCTTATTTTCTAATCAACAGTAAAAAAAGGAAAAATCACTAACACGGGTTCAGTATTTTTATTAAAATGGGTTAAAACTTTTTGGTTTGTACATTTACTCGAATCAAAGAATGAAAAAAGAGAGATAAAATTCACTCCAGAGTCTTAAAAATATTCTCAATATTTCGCTTTGAATTTTAGGAATTGGAAACCTACAACGATCTTGAAACCTTGAAGGATAAAGCGGAGGAAAAGAAGAAAGTAAGTTGAGCACACTACATTTGTGCCGCAAGTTTAGGAGTGATATTTTTTATAATTGTAAGTAAAAAATTTAAACTTTTTTGCAGAGGTTACAAGGAGAGAAAAAATCTCTCTCAATGCGAAGGGAGGCTTTTAAGAAACGTAAGTTCCTTTGATTATTAATGGTAATCGTTTTATTGTGATAAACTAAAGTCTCTTAATGAATCTTTCATTAAGTGTTTTAAATTTTCAAATTGTTGAAACTATGCGATACCTCAAATTTCATGTCGACCCGCTTTTGAAATGAGACACGATAAAAAACATTCTATTAGGGACCGTTCTACCGCCCGGGTATTCTACCGCCCGGGTATTCTACCGACCGGGTATTGTACCGCCCGGGTATTGTACCGCCCGGGTATTCTACCGCCCGGGTATTGTTGCCGCAATTTATACAGGTAATTAAAAGGACTCTGCCGTGGTAAGGCCTATAAAATTCAGCAGTAGCCATTACAGCCAATAGATTGCTCTCTCTTGACATTTCAAAAATGCACACTGAATAAGCTTATTCGTGAGCATAAGATTCGATTTTTACGGTAGAAAGCTAAAAAGATGTTTTATAGGTCGTTTAGGGACCATTGAGGGTTTACCCCCCCCCCCTCCCGACCTCAGCGTGGGCAGTCAATTATTATGTTCCACTCTCTTACCTCCCAAAATCAAGTTTACCCACTTAAAAAAATTCCTCCATCCCCCCTTTAGACAATAAAAAATAAGCGATCCTTAAATGTTACAAATATTTTTTATTATCTCCGTATAATGCTGGTTTTTTCAAGATAGGTTTATTTGACTTATACCTATTCTAATTTTTACTAGCAAGTTACTCAAATATTGATTATTCTCTGATAACAGATGTACAGCGTCTGTCGAGTTTATACGATGCTACAAAAAGCAAGCTTTTAGAGAACGAAACTTATTCGCAAGTAAGTGAAAAACGCAAGATTTGTTGAAGCTGTCATGATAACTTAAATCTCATCACTGGCGATCATTTGGAATGTATGTTTTGATTGGTTTTCGTCTTTAAGACTTAAAAGACTCAATTACTGAAGTTGTATCTTGTTTTTTGTTCTTGAGGAGTTTCGCTTTTCACTTCTGCCTAAAAAATGTATATAATATTTATCATCTTTGCAAAAAGGGAACAAACCGTTCTAAGGAAGCCGTTTAGAAAAAGTTGAAAAATATGCTAAATATAATACAAATAGTAATTTTAGTATCATATCACTTCATAGTATGGCTTTTTTAATTCATAGGTTTTTATTCATATATTTAGCGCATAAATTTCTACTTTTTAAATAATAAGTAACACTATTTTGTTACGACTAAATCGGCTAGATACTAAGCTGTAATTATACATTATGAGAAGTTAATGTATTTTTGTTCCGATAGCTGGGGAACTTGGAAAGGAAGTGGCAGCATCATGAGCAGAATAACTTTGTTATGAAAGAGTTCATTGCTTCCAAGAGTATGGAAAGTGACTATCGTCCCATTAAACAGAATGTTTCAGCACAGTTGGACGATCTCAACAAGATCTTGATTCAAAACCTTGGGAAATAGCAAACGATTTGTCGTCGACGTTCGCGGTTTGTACATAAGAAAACAACGGACGTTAAATACAAGTTTATTTACTGACAGCAGTTTGATAAGAATGTGTTTATTTATTTATTTCTCTCACAACGTGATAACGTTTATAAAAAAGGACTTGTAAAATATTTAAAAGGTTAGTGCGTCCGTGGCTCTAAAGAGAGTAAATGATACGGTTTCTTGTTTTAGCTGTTACACTAAAGCACCACTTCACATTTTAGTGTAAAGGCGTTTATGTTTTTTCTATATTCGAGTTTTTTTTGTTTGTTTGTTTACAAACATAGCTCATGTCATATTATCAAAACGTTTCTCAAACACAAAAAGTGAGGAAGGCTATTAATTCAAGTGTAAGCTGTCCATTGTTTATAATAGTTTTCATCCTTGTAATGTTGATCAGATCTGATCTGCTGTATCAACATGGAAACCTCTTCGTTACATGCTGGCCACAAACTGTTGTCTTTGTCGAATTTTTTTGAAGAAAAAGTTTTTAGCGAGAATTAAGAAAGAACTCGTAATTAGCGGAAAACACATGGTTAAGTTTTTATGATTATTGTAGTAAGTTAAATCAGGAACTGAGAAATGAGCGTTCACCTTTCGTCAGAGCAAGAAGATCTATCGCTTAAATGTCATTTTCTTACTGTATTTACGATTATGATCATGAAAATTTCAATCTTGAGTTGTATCCATCAAACTCCAGTTAGCAAAAGTACTCGGGCATAACTTTCAGACATTTCTGTCTTCTCAAAACTACTTTTTTCAGTTATAAAAACTTGGATTTTTATTTTAAGGATTTCGGGCCTTCAAATAAAAACAATAAACAACTTAAAAAGTTTATTAATTTGTTTGATGTTAACATGTCTTGCAAATGGTAAAGGTAATTTACCTAATTATTGTCAATATTGAGCATTCAGGTAATGTGAACTAACAGATGAGGTCCTTTCATGATTACTTTGTGTTTTTAAAATCCTTTCAAGATTAAACTGAAACATGGTATAATTTCTTTCTTGTGTTCCAAAAATAATAACACTTTTCTTTTGCTGCGAATTCATCAAAATATTATAACTGTTCGTTAATAACTAAAAACGCAAACAAGATAAGATTTCCCATAATGGGAGCTTGTGCTAAAAATGTTTTGTTATGCAATAATAATTTCGCTGCAATTTCTTAGTTTGCTTTGTTTTCTCGGTTATGCATTTACATTTTTGATTTTAAAGTTGAGGGCTCTTTAAACAAGGATGCCTAAATTTTCCGCGGACAACCATGTAATGAAAAATGGTTGCTTTTGCTTACACTAAAGTTGCTCAAGAGAAAACAACAATGCGGTTTTAACTATCATTTAGAATAAGTACTCCATACATGCACTGTGTTTGCTTAACCTTAACGTACACCTGTTGTAAACGCTTTGCTTATTGATAATGCATTCTGACAAGTAAGCTGTATAAACAGTGTTAGTTATGTATCAGTCAAATGAAACCCCCACCCTGACCCCCCCGGGGCATACTGGGGGAAAGGGGGGGGTATGGAGCTGTATTGAATACAAAGATGGCCCGACTGGGGTGGGGATTTGACAAATATTGACGCCCTACCTATGCACCCTGGGGGAAAACGTGGCGACTTTGATAACTCCGCGCGCAGAACAAATTTTATATATTAAAGGAAGAGTGAGTTGTTCTTGATATCGTGGAGGTAAGTGGTCTCGCCCCTATACCCTGGGGGATTTTACACCGTTTGTTTCGTTATTGGCAAAATTTATGGCCCCAGGGGGTGGGGCTTTTGAGCATATTGGGCACTACTTGTTTACCATATCCCCACCTTGGCCCGGGGGGGATAGGGTGGGGGTTTCGCTTGACTGATACATTAATATATGAATGTGTTTTCGATTCTAGTAATACTAAAGAAACAATTTCCAAAGACCCTTTGAACAAAAAGAAGTAAAGACCCAAAGGAATAAAGTTAACTGCATGCTGTTAAAATATTAATTGAGGATTAAGATGGGAAAGAATTTCAAGAAACATGAAAATTGCGCTCAGACTGTTTTTAGAATGGGAATTTTTTTTCATTAAAAACAAATGGCGTTGACCTATAGCTGGGTAAATAACGCTGATTATATCGCGCTCCATGATCGGCCACAATGTTAAAATTCTCTCTTTGCAAGCCTCCCGTCTGTTTGGTGAGTTTAACACAATCACTTATTTAAAAGTGAAATTATTAATATATTTATTTCATATTGATAGTTGATGATTATAAAAACAGCCCTTGCTGAAATAACTTGAATAATATACAGAATTTATTAGAACAAACATAAGGCGTTGTTCCCAATAATTTGACACCATTTGTGAGAGCCTTTTAATTGATTTTATGCAAACAACATTTGGTAAGTGCCATTATATATATTTATATATCTAGGTATTGGGGCGCGTTCATTTGACATATAGTTGGCGATTGAGTAGGTTAAATGACAAATTCAGGAATTGCTGACTCTGAAGTTCGGTCAAGTTGGCAGATCTTCATTCTACAAGCTCACAAATGGACACTTCCTTTACCTCCAAACATATTAAACCTCTCAACGTAAAATTCCGTCTTGCTTTTAGTGAGAGAAAGAATGAAAATACAAAAACTCGACGACAAATTCTTGCAGAAACTAAGTGTCGTAAAAATGGTAAACCGCCCTATTCTTACATCGCTCTCATTGCCATGGCAATTGCTGATGCTCCAGACAAACGTAGAACTCTTAGTCAAATTGTTGAGTTTATTCAAGAAAAGTTTCCCTTCTATGGAGGTAACTGTCCATCTAAAGGCTGGCAAAATTCTATTCGCCATAATCTGTCTTTAAATGACTGCTTCATGAAGACTCTACGCGACCCGAGTAACCCAGCCAGGGGCCACCTGTGGACACTTCACCCAGATAGTGCGGCCATGTTTGATGGCGGCAGCTTAATGAGACGGAAGAAACGTTTCATGGTTGTCAGTAAGAAACTACCGGATAAAGAAGATTCTCAATGCCACAGCAAACCAAGCAACGGCCAGGTCAGTTTGGACAGAGGAAAGTTTGACGATGATCGAAACAGTCGCCCTGTGAAATCCGCATTTAAACCTGTCAATAGTCACCGAGCAAGTTTGCTGACACAGATTGGGGGGCGTTTCTGCAAATTACCATATTTGGAGCCTGTTAACTTCAACCAACGGATCACCTTTCCTTCAGTGTATATGGTTGGTCAAGATGAACATGGTACCAGGTCTCCACACTATGTGAAACGTGCTTGGTGTACCTGTGTCATCTGAGGGCATATTGAATAGTCGTACAGTGGACGGCTTTGATGGCGTCTCCTGTACGCAACACAATGACAATTTAGAAAAATTTTCCACACGTTAACTTTACTTTTGACCGAGTTCGGAGTTTTGAGGCCTACTCCGGGGCCTTAAATCGCCGCGATTAAGAGCGACTTAAGGCGATTTAAGAATATTTGGTCTTGAAAGTCGATGCGACTTAAAGTGATTTAAGGCGATTTAAACAAAAACTGTTCAAAACTGGACTGCGACATAAAGCGACTTAGTGCGACTTAAGGCGATTTAAGGACCTGGAGTAGGCCTGTTTTGTTTAGTAATTCAAATTTTATTTCTGCTTATACGCGGAGGCAAGAAAATCAGTACAGTTTCTTGTAGTTGGAAGTAACCCCAAAATTGTGTTTCTCTTACTTGCATATTATTATAATAGAACTACACTTCATTGTGCGAGATAAGCGATACTTTTAGTTTGCTTAGTTTATTTCTGTATTGCGCAGTTGTTTATATAATCATTTCAGTGGAGTGTTTATACGTGGGAAGTGTAGACTGAACGCACGATGTTTCCCACGGATAATTAGCAACAACGTCGCTACAAATGAAAATATTATCATTATAAACAGTCTCAATAAACTGTTTTTACAAAGTAAAACAGTTATTGCTGTGTTAACGCACCTAATTGTTTACCAGTTTAAAACGTTTTGTTAATTAAAAAAAGCGTTCATTCAGATAAAATAATGTTTTATTTTCAGCCAACGAGATCATTTATTTTCGAGAAATTTCTCTAATGCAACTGATGTCGCAAAGTATGTAAGTTATAAAAATAAAAGGTATTAAGCGATATCATTCAATATGTGTAAGTAATCAGATGTTTGTAACTGGAAGAAGTCGCGAACAACAAATAAGTCAATTAAAAATTGTTTATACAATATCAAGTAAATACTCTAATGAGCTTGTGTTTGTTAATTTTAATCCCAAGAAAAAAAACATTTAAAGTTTACTGGTAATTTAAGAAGCGATTTTTTAAAAATAACTTAAGTTCACTGGAAACTGTAATTGAAAGGCCATCGAAGTCCTATAACACTGCAAATTTAATCGGTTTCAAAAATACAAAAAAGGTTGCAGGTTTTTATTCATGTGAAATTTGGCTCACGAGGTAACAGAAGAAGTGGAAGCGACCGCGCCTCATCACGTCAGTTATGCTTACTGTAAGACGATTTAGACACTTGCACGACTGCTTTGAGTTGTATCAAAATCTTTTATTCACTTTGTGTGCGTTGAGTACACTCTCCTCTTTTTCTCTTTCTTTTGAGTCTAATCTATTCGAGTGTGACATGGTCTTTTCTATTCTTTTCAAGTAACATTATCCAAATACGCATTTCAGACAGTTTTGACAGTATAAACCCTGTCGCGTGCAGTAACGAACTTTTAAACTACGAAAGTGAAAATTGTAATTTTTAGGACTAGAAAAAGCTTAAGTTATGAAAGATTCAGTTCGTATAAATCTCTTTTTCACTCGACCTCAAAAACTAGGAAAACTAGCGAACGGTTTCGATCAGCAAAACGCCTAAGATCTAAATTTGTTGTTTCACTGTCTGAAATCCACATTCAAGTACAGGGTAAGGTAAGGGTGTCTCCTTAGATAAGGCAGCTAAGTACCTCTTGATTGAAGCGACGAAATATACAACTTTAATACTGTGAGAGGCAAAAGACAAAAGTATATAAGTTGATCATGTTGACATGTAACTCCGCGCAGAGGAATCCTAAACAAAGACAAGTAAAAGTTTCCTTTTAGAAACAAACAGTTTTTAAAAGCTACAATATTAGCTTCTACAGAAAAGAGGTATTCAGTGTGACTGTGAAGTGAATCCCTGGTAACAGGATAGTTGCTGAAAAAAAGAAACGGTTCTAAGCGCTACTGCGCATGCACGAAGTTGAAATCCAAGCTCAAAAGCACATGATAATTGCGCGTTTGTCGAAGATGTTAAAAAAGCATTTTGTCATACGTTTTTCATACTGTAAATTGCACTTCAGCTACTCTCTTTGTCATAAGTTGTGACTGTCTTTTTATTTACTTTGCCATGATTTTTGAGCAATGTATATAACGACCTGAAAACCCGTGTTAAATATCTCCAAATGCTAGGAATGCGTTGACAATCAAACAATGAACACACAATCGAGGTAAGGAAACTTTATTTTTGTTATTTGTAGAAATATTTTTCGATTTTTTTTAAAAAAAATAAAAATTCCATTCAAAGTCATATAATCACTTCAAATCAAGTACACAAATTTAGCTTGGGCTTCCTGTGCTCCTCACGTGATATATCAGTCATTCATTTAACAGTTTGAAAAATTTTTTAAGTTATACACCGTGAAGAACGATTTCTATTGGAACACCAACGCTGCATCCAATTTTATCACATTCATTCAACAGCTTTGTATTTCAAAATTTTTTATATTGTTTTCACTTTTTTTCTAGTTTCATGCAAACAATTAGGATTTCATAGCATCATTTGTACTTAAATAAATCATTTGAGTCAACAGAAATTTATTTCGAAATGCTCATGGGGTAAGTCGAGTACACGCAGATATGCGTCTAATATTACTAGTTCATTTAATTAAAAATATAACACAAACAGCGGTGAAAAACATTTTAAAAACATGCATTTTAAAAACGTAACGTTTCGTATGCTTGTTTTGTGTTATATTTTTAATTAAAGACCAAGAGTTTTTAAAATATCCAGTTTTTTTCATCGCGGCAAGCGACATGATTGCTTCAGTTCCGGTTCTAGATTGTTCGTGGGCTCAACTAAAACTTTACCGGAAGAGAAGGACCCGTGACGTGTCGAAACAACAAACATGGCGACATACAACTATCAGAGCGAGCATAGCCGGCAAGCTGTAGTTATACGAGTTATTGTGCTCTGTATTGTATGGTTCTCGATTAGCTCCACTAATAACGTAGTTGGTAAAAAAATTTTAATGGAATTCCCGCATCCAGTCACCGTGGCCATGATTCAGTTGCTGTCAACTGCAGTGTTCCTTGGACCAACTTTACGAATGTGGCAAGTTCCAAGGCATTCGAAAATACCAAAAACTGTTCTGTTACGCCTAATAATTCCTTTGGCCTTCGGAAAGTGTTTTTCAGCTGTCTCATCTCATATAAGTATTTGGCGAGTACCAGTGTCGTACGCTCATACGGGTGAGTGTAACCGATTGAACTATGTTGTTAAGTTTTGTAGTGTTGCTGGACAACACAACACAGTCTCCGTAGTGTCGGCTTCACTCTATCTGTACACGTCACATACTCATTCAGGATAAACTGGAAGATTTTAGCCAAAGCTGAGGTTAAAAAAATTAATTGCCGATATTTAGGAGAGTTTACGGCCGATTTTGCCAAAACTTTTTCAAACTTCAGAGTTGGAAACAAATCACAAGAAGTTAAGGCAGTGTTGTAGAGCTAGATACTGTAGATTGTTTCTGATTGGTTTAAATTAATAAAAATACTATTGTACTTCTCCACAATATGTCACTGGTATTAGATAAAACTATAAAACTATTATTATTGTTATTATTAAAAAAAAGATATATGACTTTTTTACTACTATCTCTCGAACAGTATATTTGCGCATTGGACAACAGCCTTAACTATTTGTAATGTTCAGGTGGGTGGTCGAGGGCCATGGCAAACTCACATTTATGTGTGAAATATTTTGTAGGGTTTCCACTATTACCACTAATACCAGCAAACTTTTTTTATAACTTTTAATTAACCATGGCGAATTTGTTCAATTTTTAATATTTCTGCTGCTCTTTCAGTGTATTTGTGAAATCAACTAATGCAATTGTAGTCTATACTGACAAAAAGGTGTTACAGTATAATATCTTAAAAACTGTCTTTATGTCCTTTTTTTCATATTCCTTCCTGATGCTGCTTCTATAGTAAAGGTAAAAAAACTGGAAAGTTTTTATGTATACTATGTACAGCTTATTAAATTTAGATAAATAACTAAAAGGTGTTTGTAAAGCATGTGCTTTTCAAGTAGTTACTGATTAATCCTGTAGCTTGGAGTGTTTTCTGTTATTCACTGTGTTTTGGAAAAGGAAGTTAAAAAAGGGACTGGCTTCGATCTTCGTGACATCAACAGTGTCAGGTCAAGAATTTTAGGGTTATATGAAGTATTTGGACCTATAAGAGGTTCAGATAGTATTAGAGGAAAAAGTGCATGCAGCGCAGAGCTATAAAAGCAAGGAAAGAGTAACTCAAGACAATTTCTTTGTTTGTAATATATATTGCAAAAATATAATTATTTCTCATATTGTTTACTTTTTTATTAGCTGCAGTGTAATGTCTTTTTGCTAATCATAGTTCTTTTATATAAAGTGTATGAACAAAATTATACAATTTAATAACAATTAAAACACTTATAAATAAACTACAAGTAATTATTGCCATACTTTGCAGAAAATAGAATTTGGAAAGTTATTTCTGGAAAGAAAATAATTATTCTTTTCTTTATAGTAATTAATAATTTATTCTGATTTGATTTACCTCACTCTTGAATTTGGAGTTTAGCTACAAGGAAACATCATGCTTTCAAATAAAAGCAAAGAATGATATCAATTGTCAAAACTATACTACTTTTGAATGATTTACTTTTTGCTTTTCTGTGATTGCAGGCAACAATGCCAGTATTCACAGTTTTACTTTCAAGAACAATTCTTCATGAAAAACAAGAGTTTATGGTAAGTCACTTCAAATTATTATGAATCCTTTAAAATCACAGCCAAATTGTTTGTTTGAAGGTATAACTCGCTGCTTAAAACAAGCTTGTAGTCAGTCAGTCAGTCAGTATTTAATGGTATATATACAGTACATGCATTGACTTAAATTCAACAATGTCATTTCTCTTGTGGTCAGAGAAAGTGAACTAAAAATGGTTTTTGACATTTTGATTGTGCTTCTGTATGAACAGTTGCCAATGAATTATTTTGAGAGTTTGCAGCAATAAAATTATTTGCAATGACTTGATTTCAAATTTTCAAGATTCTGAGAATATTAAACCTTTGAGGCCATGTTTTCATACTCTGTTTTTTGTGTTTGAAAATGGAGAAAGAGTGTGCAATCCGTAGGAGGTTACTACACAAAATATAACAAGATTAAATTGTAATTATATATAAATTATACAATAGTACATTAATTTATACTATTTTAAAGTAGTGCAAGCTCCTTTATTGAATCTATTATTTTTTAGGTAACCATTATATGGGTTTATATGTTGTGGTAGAAAAAGTAGTGTAAAAATTGGAATAGTTAAATTATACTGTATTTCTTAAAAATGCTAAAAAATTAATTGAAATTTTGTTACCTTTTTTTAGGTTTATTTATCATTAATCCCGACTGTGTCAGGAGTTTTAGTTGCCACAGTTACTGAACTCTCATTTGATGGGATGGGCTTAGTAAGTGCACTGTTGGCAACTCTTTCATTTTCTTTGCAAAATATATTCACAAAAAAGGTGAGTTAAAATTCTTTTTTGACAAAATATAACTTAGTGTAAAATTGCTTGTTAAGTTGAATTTTTGTCATAAAAGCAAGTGCTTAATACTGATTGAAAAATGTCTTTCTGTTATATATATTTTCTACCTATCATGTGGCATATTTATTTCTTATAACTTTGATAGAATAGTGTATTACAAACATATGTTCAATTAATGAAAATTTTACCTACTTTTCTCACAGGCCATGAAGGATTTACATATAAACCATTTAAGGCTGCTCCAGGTTTTGGCCAAGATATCTCTTGTCTTTGTATTACCCTTCTGGGCCATGATTGACTTGAATACAATTCTTGGCTATTCTGATTTGGTAACTAGAAATTTTGTTTGATATCATCTCAATATAACTACTAATTATTAGGGATGAGGTAATAATTTATAATTGATGTTTTTGCATTTGCAAACAAGAGAGTCTGAATTTGATTTAGTCTAATCACTAAATTTTTGAATTATTTAATTCTCAGTGATTTATAAATCTCCTAAAATTTCGTAATTAAAATCAGTTAAAATTTTAGGTGATTATCAGTATTCATATAAGCCAAGTTATTCTCGCGTTTTGATTGGTTCTCACCTGTGATCTATTAGAGTACAGACGCACGATTGACGTCACCATTACCAGTGGCGTGATTTCCCTAACCAATCACAATTCTTTGCCAACCATAGCAACCAATGCTTTAATATTTTGTATAGACATAGGATGACGTCAAATTACTTTTTTCGTGTTTGGCCCCACTTTCGAGTCGCTTGAAGGATTTTGAAATAAACCAGCTTTTATGGGAATAAAGTTTATTTTTTTATTATATAAAACAAATAGATTCCATGTTTTTGTGCATCTGTTCGGCTAACGCCTCGTGTGCCACTTTTTTGTTCTTACCACAGTTTGACGTCATTCTGTGATCTATTACTGAACAGACGCACGTTAACATGGAAACTATTTGTTAATCAGTTAACCCCATTCAAATCCTCAAAAAACATAAATATTGTTTTGCTGCTAAGGATGAATAAATAGTGCTATATGAAAATATTTTTTTTCATAAACAAGTATAAAATTTAAACAAAGCCAAAGATGTTTTGATGAAATTAATTAACGTTAAGAATTTCATTATTTCGATAATGTGGTTCGTGACCTCATACTCTTGTGCAAATTCTTGTATAAAAATTATCAGACTTTAAATTATTGTTAAAATTTATGTCGGAAGACTTACAGCCGTTTTCATTTACACGTTCAGTTTGTTTCCGACGTCGTACTCGGTTTTTGGTGGACGTCAATCAAACTTTGACTCGGATCTTGTCGGCAGCTGTTTTAATTCGAAATACTGTACTTTAGTAAGCAATTCCAACCTCGCGTTACGATAACACATGTTATAATCCGTCCTTGGCCAGTAAACCACAAGCCAGCACGCACCTTAGATGCAAAACGTTAAACGCAAATTTAACGTCCCTTTTTGTGAACTTAACTCCAGTGTTTGGGACTTATTTATCGTGTTGGTATCTGGGCAAATCATTTGACAAACGTGAGTAAAGCGAAAAAACTTACGTGCAACTTCACGCAACCTGTTTAACATATAGAACAGCCTAAACCGTGCTCCGTACAGTAATAAAGCACGCGGGAAGTAAAGTAATTGCTTTATTTATACTCGGATTTTTGAAGTTAAGCTGTAAAGCTAATATCTCCGAGTTTACACAAACTACGACACAATTAAGAATCCCAACTGGCAGAAGGCAGACCAGTTGGCTATTTACAAAGCGTGGTGGATTTGACTCTGGGATTTACCCGAAGACAAATCTAACTAGTGGTCAGAGCGGGACTTGAACCCGGGTCAACCGCATTCAAGCCCGGCGCCCTGACCACTAGGCCACGCTTTCCTCCTTAATTTTACATTTGGGAAAAAAACTATTCTTCATTTGCAATGTACAACGTTATACAGATCTTAGCAGGAAAAAAACGAAAACGCCAAGAAGTGACGAGGACACGAGAAAAGTATTGAGAGAAAACGAAGCGTAGCCGAAATAAGTGGCCTAAGTACGACCATTCCCTAATTTCAGTACTTGTTTTTTTGTTTTTAGCGTGAAGGAAAACTGGCCTGGTTGTCCGGGGTGATGCTGCTTAATGGCTTCCTTAGTTTTCTACAGAACATGGTTGCATTTAGTGTACTGAGTTTAGTGTCACCTCTTAGTTATGCTGTGTGTACAGCGACTAAGCGAGTTTTGGTTATCACTGTTTCCTTGCTAATGTTACGTAATCCAGTGACTTTGACAAATGTTCTGGGCATGCTCACTGCGATCTTTGGCGTGCTGTGGTATAATAAGGTGAGTTCGTCTTACTAATCTTTAATTTACTTACAAGCTATAACAGTCCTGAAAAATGCGTGATTTATTATCTTACTGATTATAGTCTTGTTAATTTCTGCCTTTCCCTCCGTATGCTTCCTACGCAGCTCAGAAGCTTGCCCCAACCCAATGTTCTCTTTCCCTTTCATGCCCATGGATGCCATCAGGCAAGTAGGGCAACAACAAACAGTCGCCACTCCTGGGTGCTAGCTGGGCTAGCATCTGAATGGTTCACAGACAGTACTCTTCTGATCATACTTTCGCTTTCAAACAGTACTGTTTTCAACATCTCATTCGCTACACATCTTGCTCTTGTATCGTCCGTGATTATCTTTCGTATTTATTTCACCGCTTTTTTCATTCCACCACCTCCCCCCCGCCGAGACACCCAATCACAACTGGTATCACCGTCACAACGAATCTCTGTCTTCTTTCTCGTATCTCGAAAGCCAATGTTTATATTTTTCCAGCTTTTCCTAATGTTTCACATCCGCACTACCCTCACTCGGACATGCCATGTCAATCAAGTATATCTTCTTCTCCTTTTTCAAATCGTTTATAACATTCGGTCTCCTTGCAGCTGTGGCTTTACGCATGAGGTATTCAAAATCCCAATTTAACTTACAGTTATTATTATCATTATTAATTATTTAATTAATTAATTAATTAATTACATTTTTCAGGTCAAGTACGAGTGTAACAAGAGAAAACATCTTCTGCCAGTTGTAGGTGGTGGCAGCAATTTCAAGGATTCAAGCATGAGGTCGAACGGATATCTGGTTTATAATGGCAAATCATACCAACACATTTAATGACACAAAAATATAAATTATGATAATGTATTTATACCTGAGAAGAAGAGTATTTTACCATACACAAAGTCTTAAAGAAGAATGTAATAGCCATTCACTACAAGTCAATCAACTTTGGTTTAGTTCAGAATATTTATTTATCAAAATAATTATATCTTATAGAAGCGTAATGATGCATTTTATTAACTGGAATTTTTAAAAAGATTTGCGTTAATTTAAAACATCGAAGACGGTAGTCAATTGTGATCACACATTGTTTTACATCATGTTATTTTATAGCAACTTAATTTCTTTATCTAACGAAACATGTCATAGCTCAACTATTGCAACAACTTTTATTGCTACAAATTGACGCCAAAAAAGGTTATACGCACATTGTTTTCGAAAGTTTCCTTTAAATTGGTGTCAATTTTGTTTAAAGTAAGGTATTTGCATTGTTTTTTTAATTTTTTTATTTAAACTGGAGGGTTAAAGATGATTGATATTAATGAATTTATAAGAGTATTACCGGATTATCTTGGATTTCGCGAATCTATAATGAAAACCACCGTCTTTGGAAATCTTTTCTTGAAGATGAATTAAAACAACGAGGTGGACTTTTCCTCTTAAAATGTGATTATGATTACAAACAGTGCAAAGTAGAATCGCAATTCTACAAAGAATTGCTTCAGTGATGGGCAAATCGAATTTAGAGAAACTTTTTCAAAGCATCCAGTACCAGCAAGTTAAATCATCTGGAACAACAAAAATATTAAGATTGATCAAAAAGCAATATTTTATTTACCCTGTGTGCCAGAGGTCTTTGCTCACTTCGCTCCCTTCGTACTGTTAGCTCGCTTTATGGAGCGAGTAGACCTCTGGCACCCAGGGTATATTTTATTTGTCATTTATGAGAAATAGTATTGTCTTTATAAGAGATCTGCATCTGTATGACTTGCATCTGTCCATGAAAGTACTGAATTGATTGCATCACTGGTAATTTATTCTGCGTGGCCCAGACATTTAGCTCGACTAGCCTACGCTATTTCTAAATGTCTGTGCTCTCATAAATTGCAAAAATGAAATAATATTTATATATAATTGTAAATACTTGTCCAGGTACAATAGAGTTATTTGTTGTTGTTGCTGTTTGTTATCCACTTCACTTACCCTGAGATCCAGCATTTGAATACAACAGGAGTCTTATTTTCATTGTTCCAACACCCATTTAAAACGTTTCACAATGTTTCTTGCAATATTTTAAGAATAGTTAGTATCGGCCCAGATTCAATTAAGTCGGGACAAGTGAAGATAGACTGAGTGAGGTAGAACACGAATTTAGCATCATTGACTCAAGCAAAATGGAAAGTGAACTCAATGATATTGTAGTACGTAGTAGAGATTGAAAGCAGTTCTGAGCTCCTCTATCTACTCATGTTGAAAAAATTTGTCAGCTGGCATACATGTTGAATGTGACACAAACATGCAGTGATGGTGAATTGCCATTTAGCATGATGTATGGAAAATGAGTTTTTCTCAAGACTGAATTGTTTCTATTCAATAAAATAACACAGAGAAATTTGTGGACCTTCAGAACTGATTATTGCATCTCATCATACTGAAGTTATCCATTCACATAGGATGTGTGCATTCTCTGCTATACAGATTATAAGAAAAGTAATCTAAAATCTCTGAAATGAATTTAAATTAGGGGGTGGGTCATCCATATTTCCAACTACCGTGAAGGGATGGGTCAGGTTGATTTTATGTTGCAGTGTGGGGGTCGGTCATAGGTTTTCGAGCACCCCTCTTTCGAATCCTCCGGCCCATCCTTCCCC
>JAOEHV020050200.1:0-17120 GCA_025447995.2 Isaurus tuberculatus
CCCCAAACAAAGAAATACACTTAGGGTTTTCATTGAAAACTTTCAAGAGTGTAATTGTCATATGAAACCAGAAAGCTTTAATTAATTGTGATATTTGATATTTGTTTAACAGCACGGTTTGCAGTTTTCTGTGACAGAAATCTTTAACAATTGTGTGACACGGTGATATATATTGCTGTGGTTTTATTAACGGTGACCAATCAAATGAAATCAGACACAGCTTAAAACCTAAAGAGTTCAAGCAAATATGGTTTAGTTTTTATTTTTAAGTTTGCAAATTGCATGCATTTTGACATTTAACTATGCAATTTATCTGAATTCCAACCCTAAAATAGCTCTGACGAAAGCCTGTAAAGCTATGGCGAATATTCCTCAAAAGTCAAGAGGCGAATATTCCTCCAAAGTCAAGAGAGCACTGGTGAAATTTGCTGTTTGCTGTCCCTTATCTGAAACCCTATAAGATTAGGTTTTCCAAGGTTTTAAGTTTCAGCTAATCAAATGGAAAAGGAGACATTTTTAGCAGCTGACGAGAACCATGTGATGAGAGGACCAGATATATTTGCAAAATCTTAATTTGATGTAGTCTGTAATGGTTTGATAAGATGTGCTCTTCATGGTGATGTAAATAGTTTTTGTGATTGCAGAACAGAAAACTTGAAAATGTCAGCACTTAGCAGGGTTTGAACTTGCGACCATTATGTGAAACTGCTACCGTGCTCTATCAGAGGAGTAATGAAGCCACAACTGCTAACAGCAGGCCAATATATTGGATTCATCCAATTTTAGGTGAGCAACAACTACTTTGAAGGAGTGTGTTCCATGGTTGTTACCAATGACATTAAGAAGTGGTCTTCTACAGTAGCGTGCGAGATGTGATCAACTGTGAAAGGGAAGCCTGAAGGAAATGAGAACCCAAACAGGAATTGAAGCAGTGGCCTAAACAATATGGATGAAGTTCTCTACTTACAGAGCTATGAAGTCATATCTGCTATGACCTGTTGAACTCATTGAGTTCATCTATTGCAGCTGCTTCAGGCTAAACAATGCCATGAGGGAGTTCTATCATGTCAAGGACAGAAATGAGTGATCCCCACAGTTATCTACAAAGTCTTAGCAACTCTGAATGAGAAGCATGAAAAGTGTTTAGACTTCAACAGTATTCTAACTCATGAACTCAGAACTTAAACACTGCTCTCCGACTTGCGGTAGGATGTGACATCATTTGTGAGTGTGTCAATTTGTTTAGTTAGGCTATGCAACATTGGTAAACCAATATTTTGCTGTGAAGTAGTTTGTAGCTGCAGTACAAACTTTTTCACGATAATGAACAATAATTATTTTGAGAGCTTGTAACCATGGTACAAACTCACTCAGAGTAATTATTGTTCTTAAAAAAGTTACAATTATTGTGAAGTTTGTACCACGGTTACAAACTCTCACAATAATGAACAATAATTATTTTGAAGGTTTGTAACCGTGGTACAAACCCTCTCAGAATAGTTACTGTTCTTAAACAGAAACTTATTGTGGAATAGTTTGTACCACGGTTGCAAACTTTTCACAATAATGAGCAATAATTATTTTGAAAGTTTGTAACCGTGGTACAAACTCCCTCAGAGTAATTATTGTTCTTAAAATGGCAACAGTTATTGTGAAATAATTTGTAACATGGTTACAAATTTTAGCAATAATTATTGTTAATTATTGTGATAGTGTTTGTACTACAGGTACAAACCTCACAATAGTTTCTTGTTTACCTTTAAAATTGCATAGAATAATCAAAGAAATTGACCCGCTCCCAAAGGATGCAACATCCTTCCTCAAGTTGGAGAATAGTGTTTCAGTCCAGAGTTCATGAGTTAGAATAGTGTTGAAGTCCAAACACTTTTCAGGCTGCTCATTTTGTGTTGCTCAGACTTAGTAGATAACTGTGGGGATCGCTCATTGCTGTCCTTGTCATGGTATAACTCCCTCATGGCATCATTCAACCTGAAGCAGCTGGAAAAGATGAACTCGATGAGTTCAACAGGTCATAGCAGATGTGCCTTCATAGCTCTGTAAGTAGAGAAGTTCATCCATATTGTTTAGGCCACTGGTTCAATTCCTGCTCGAGTTATCATTTCCTTCAGGTTTCCCTTTCATAGGTGATCACATCTGGCATGCTACTGTAGAAGACCACTTCTTAATGTCATTGGTAACAACCATGGAACACACTCCTTCAAAGTAGTTGTTGCTCACCAGAAATTGGATGAACCCAATAAACTGACTTGCTGTTAGCAGTTGTGGCTTCATTACTCCTCTGGTAGAGCACTGTAGCAGTTTCACACAACGGTTGCAAGTTCAAACCCTGTTAAGTGCTGACATTTTCAAGTTTTCTCTTCTGCAGTCGCACAAATTGCCTGCATCACCTTGAAGAGCATGTCTTATCAACATCACCTTTGGCTGCATCATGTTTAAGATTTTCAAATTAAAGGTTTTGTGTATACTTTGGTCCTCTCTTTAAGTGTTTTTCCCCAAAAATAGCTCATCCAATGTTTTCCATTAGATTAGAGAAAATTAAAATACTTGAAAAACTCAATTTTACCCTTTACCTTGTGTGAATCAATTGTATTTGTGTCACTAGTAAGGTATTTTTTGCAGATATTTTTTTATGAATCGTTTTTTATTCAGAATATGTTACTTTTGAAGTAGTTGTTATTATTAAACCTTAATACAAAACAAATGAACTTATTGACTGGTTCTACTTCTGCTAGTGCCAGTACTGAGAGTATTAATAATAATAATAACAAAAATGATAGTAATGATAATGATAATTATGTTGCTGCAGTTGCTGCTGTTGTTGCTGCTGCTGCTGTGTTGCAGCTGCTGTTGTTGCTGCTGCTGATGATGATAATAAAATGGGCAGAAGGAGGACGTGAGTTTATGGGCGGGAAGGAATGTGTTGCAAGTTGGATAAAAAATGTTCATCACTATCTGACAAAAAGTGATGAGTTTCTACTGCAAGTTCTACTGAAGAATAAGGCATCGGGGAGGAAGTGAAGAAAAGAAAGAAAACTGAAAAAGAGTAGAAGAGGAAAGGAAGGCGCATCTTGTAAACATATATTGACATGGAAGGAGTTGTGGAATTGGATTAAAGAAGGGTGACTGAAACATGAAACAGAAAGTCTCCGCCTTGCAGAACAAGAACGAGCGCTGAACACAAAATCTATAATGGATGGATTATACCATCTCAGGTGTTCAAACAAATGGAGGTTAAAAAGAAAAAAAGTTTGAAACTATTACACACATTGTAAGTGGTTGCGTCATGCAAGTTCAGAGGAATACAAACGTTGCCACGATAAAGTATGTCTAAATATTCACTGTACGCTTTGCAGAAAGTATGGAATGATTTTATCAGATTAGTGGTTCCAGCATCATCCAGAATCAGTAATGGGAAGGGAAAGTGAATCACTATCGAAAGCACGAACCTGAGAGATGAAAGTTTGCTCAACCTCTTACCCAGGGTACCGGAAAGTGAAACAAGCTTGACTTGAGTCTTTTACTCGGCCAGGCATTGTTGAGATTGAGGAAGACCGTGGTAAATCCTGGATCATAGATGTCGAATACCCCGATGACCACTATCTGGAAAAAAAGGAATTAGTAAGATGGAAAGTATTCAGATATGCGTAGTGAAACAGCAAAAATGTTGATTTAAACGTGTCAAAATAATTCCAGTTATAGTTCGGGCAACAGGGTCCATCCCAGAAAGTTTCATTGGATATCTAAAGGAGTTGGATATAAAGCCCAACTTGAACATTCTTCAAATGTCGGTACTATTGGAAACGGAAAATGTCACCAGGAAGGTCTTGGGAGTTATTTAATTTGGTAAGATAAAGTCATTTTCCACTGGCTTATGTTGAAAAACACGTCCAACTGACGAAGCTGTGAATTTTTTTTTGAGACCAATATAACAAGCAGTAAAAGTGCAAAATAAATATCCAAGATGATCATTATAGAGCGAAGGTTGTACAGATATACATAATAAATAAATGAATGAATAAATAATTTAACAAATTTATCAATGAAAGATGAATGAAGAAATAAAGATATAATTATAGAAATAAAAAGTAAATGAGTAAACCATTAAAATATTTAAACTCAAAATTGGTGACACGATTATCTTCTAGAGATATGATCTTTCATTGTTTTTGTCATAATTTTTAACATGTTGCTTACAGTGTTTCACAGTTTTCAAAAAGATGATGATGTTAGTTTCTAAACCACATCAATTAATTTACATCCAGGTCACATCAAAGGTGTTTATTTGAAACGAATGAATGACATTGCAAAACTTCAAGATTTGTGCTTTCTTCTAAAGCCGGTTTTGTTTAGGTAAAAACTTCTTTTTGCCCATGGTAAGATAAAGTGTTCCACACTGGATGCATTACATAAATCTGAGACTTGAGTCAACACATTTGCTGTCTTTACAGTTACATCTTAAATGCTATTCAACTTTTGCATTCAAGAACTTGGGGATACAGCAAAATGAAGAGTTTGAAAATGTTTTTTTTTCTAGTTGCCATATAAACTTTTGAGCAATAATTTCAGGGAAAGAAACGCCAAAACACCAAAGTGCCCCGTATAGGAGTATTGTTTGTTGTTCGACCACCTGCAGACAAAGACATATTAAAATGGCTGTACTTGAACGAGTGTTGACTTGTGTATTTCCAATTTTAGTATTGTTGGGATATTTTTATTTGGTGTTTATGGGTCAGACATAAATATTGCAACCCATATCTAAAGCGGCGGAGTTTGAAATAAATAAATGAATAAGAAATGAAGGGATAATTAAAGAAATGAATGAATATATAAATATTTTCTAAATAGCAATCAAATGACACATTCTCAAATAAAACTTTTCCGTATTTTTTATCATGTTTTGAAAAACGACTGTACAAATAAATGAACAATATAGCAAATGAAAAGCAAATGAATACCTAATTAAGGATGAATGAATATTTACCTGAAATAAGTCATATGATACACTCATCCTTAATGAAACTCTTCTTCCATTTTTTTTAAATTTTTGCTTGTTCAGAGTATTTGACAGTTTATTTTTCACGACTAGTAATGGCATTTATTTTCTCTGTTTCACTTTTACACCAAGGTCACATCTGAATGATGTATAACGTTTTTTTATTTACGTTCTAATTCACTTTGTTTAAACGAACGTAAACTATTTTACAATTTCTATTCCCTGTAAAGATACATCAAACTACAACAGATTAGGATAGATACTTTTGCAGAGTAGCATGAGAAAACACAAAGTATACAATTAAACCGCTTGGACCTACCACGAAAAAGCTAATTATCAGAGCTGTGGTTCGTGGACGTTTGTCATTTTTCATCGTACCGTTTGAAATCTTTAGCCCTTTTTTTTTCTTACCAACGGCTTTCTTAACATTCTTGAGTTTTTCCTCGTCCGAATCGAATGCGAGTTCGTCCGATTCGTATTCTTCGACAACTTACCAGCTGTCTTTGCATTTATCTGCTATCTTTATGAGGTTTTGGTGCTGTGTATAATCTTTTTCCCTTCAGTCACTAGCTCAGTGATGCTGGAGCTATTGGCTTCCTTAACATAGGATACAACCCAGCTCAGCATTCAACTTGAACTGCTTCTGATTGCCTTTATACTTTAGTTCGACCGTCTCTTTTTCTGTCTTCTGTTTGGACTCAAGTTTCTTTCCAAGGAATCGAGTTGGTTTGCCAAATAGTATTTAAATAATCTAAAGACATGTTCAACTAAGAGAGGGCTTCCAGTTGACTCAGGCGGTTCAGACGGTTCCCCTTCGCGTTCTCTTGCAGTGTGAGTTGTACCTTCGTGTTCCGCGTCGACATCCCCGGTAGATTCAAACTATAAACTTAAGCAAAGAAGCGCTAACTCGTAGCTACTGTGCAAGAGAGAGGATTGTATATTCCGTGAGCACTCTTAAGTAGTAAAACTGAACAATAAACAATTACCCTGGGAACATCCTTGTTCACTTACAATACAGGTGGGCTTGCAGCGAACAATACACACTCGTTACCTAGATAGAAAATACATTTGCGTTATGCTGCAAAAAGAAATTTGTTAATTCAAATTGATTGAACAACATATTAAGTTTTGTTTTCTAAAGCCGCTCTGGTAAAACTGGAAAAGCCCGTTTAGTGTAAGGATCGGTAAAATGGTCAATCCTTTGATGCAAAACATGCTCTTGACCATGCTTCTCTGTCCATCTGCAGCCTTTTTAAAATCATCTTATGTGTTATTTCCACTTTACCTTCACGAACTGTAGTAGATGCAGATCAAGGTCGTCATTTAGCACTTTCCTTGATGTAGAATGAAACTTTGAGTTCTCCTTTTTGAGATGGAAACGCCAAAACAAGAAATTATAAATTGCTCTTACAGCAATATTGTTTCTTGTTTGCCCGCTTCAAACAAATACAATGTCGATGGAGGAATTGTACTTAACTTTGAACGAAGATGTAGTCTCATCCCGACGTTTTCATCCGATGTTTATAGAACTTTGGGTTCAATCTCTCCTCTTTGGAAAGAGTAAAAACAAGTTTCATTACATTCAAAATAAAATCCCAGCTGACCGTTATAGAGCCATAGTTGTAGAGACGAACAAGGAAAAAAAAGAAAGAAATGAATAAATATTTGAAAAAATAATTAACCACAGATAAGTTAAGAAATTAATAATAATTATTAAAGTAATTAAGATCAACGTTGACAGTATCATCTTCTAAAAAAGCTTTCTTCCATCGATTTTGTTCTTTTTACCTTGTTGTTTACAGTGTTTTTCAATTTCACACGGGTGGTGTTAGCAATCATTTTCTCGGTCTCATCATTTACACCGAAGTTACATCTTAAGTTAGGTGCTCTTAAGGGTTGTTGTAAGTGAGATACTGCAAACGTAAAGATGCTTATTGGAATTAAATGAACAACATTTTTAAGCTGCTTCTGTTCAAATGGAAACCTCCTTTGGCCATCGATCAATGAAATGTTTCATCCCTGGATGCATAACATGCACCAGAACCTTGGGTCTGTGTCCATCTGTGTCTTTATACTAATATCTCTTACGCTATTCACAATTCAAATACAGTTGTGGTTACTTTTTCTGCTAAAGGCGCTGATTTTCGTATATAAACTTTTTTGTGCGCTGAGCAATAATTTGATCCTTGTCTAGACTTGTGTTGTGCTCCTGACCGTAAGGTCTGAAGTCTTAAACCTTTTTATAGAGCAGCACCCGTACAAACAAATAGATGATTGAACAAGTAAATGAGTGAAAAAAATGAATAGAAAATAGTTCATAGTCGTCCTCGAAAGAACTGTTTTTCCACTGATTTGTTTTTGAAGTTTTTTAGATTGTACACAGTACTTGTCCTTTTTGGCGCAAGTCACAGAATAGAAATGCGAGGAGAGGGCTGGAATGGAAATATATAAAACCCCAACCAAAGTATATACTTGTAGATGAAGTTAAACTCCAGAAAACATTCATAACCCAAGTGACTTGAAAAGAGCCAACAAGGAAAACTACTCTTTACATATACGTCTTCACCATTATTGGATTTGGTGAACTTTGTGACACTCGCCATTCGAGATTTTTCAGTGACAATTAACAATGACCACGTTAAAACGTAACAAATAAGAAATTTAAAATAAAGTTAATAGCGATTACCGTATGAGCTGTTCAAGGAGAGGACTCCTCAACCCAAGTTTAAAATTTGAGACAAGCTTAATAAGCTTGATAGAGTAACTTAATTGATTCCCAAGATTTACAATCCAATAATAACAATTTTTAATAATGATTTACTAGTTTATATTGCACAAAATAAATAAATGATGAAATGCACATTATAGTATAAATAATACAATATAATTTTAAAATGTAATAGCATACAAAATTATTATAATAAAATAAATACATATATTCAAATTTATCCATATGGTTTCCTAAAAAGATAGGTCTTAAGGTGACACTTGAAAACTGAAATGTCTGATTGTACGAATAAAATGTCTATCGAACAGACGTAGATTTAAAAGATGGATTCCGCAACATCTGCCACGCCTTTGAAAGCCTTTCTCCTTGAGATTTTTGTTGGCTACCATAAAGTAGATCTTTCAGACTGTGTACCCAAATTACTGTAATCGGTACTTGCCGATATCAGACTATTGACGGAATGTTTTCTATATGTAAAATAACTTATAGGCTTGTCATCGTTTGGACGTTCTTGCCCTGCTCTGGTTGTGATCAACCACATAAAATGTATTGTTTGATTCTAGTTTATCAAATACTTCTCATCCTCCTCTCTCACTGAGAGAATAATGGCCTTTGTTTCAGCAACCAGATCTTCGATACCTTACTTTAAACGGTCATTTCTATTCTTGTTAACTTTCATGATCATATAGACGTCGTGAAAAGAGATTTTAAGTTCTGCTAACATCGCCGTATTTAAAAAATACAAAAAACAAAAAGGAAAACTTACAACCTTTCTAACCTGCAAAGAATGTTACACCGGCATAGGTCTTATTGAGCTCTCAGTTCCTAAATGGCTTTTTCGCTGCTCCTCTAACTCTCAACACTAAGGGAATATCTCTGTTGTTTTATCCATACAATATTATTAAATATTTTAAAGGAATGAAACGCTTTCAAAGTGTCATAAATTGAATTTACGAAATAACTCAGGATTTTTAGAGATGTTTAACTTCATTGATCCAACATACAAAACTGTTACAAACTGTTACAGAAAGACTAATTAGAGTGCGTCTGTTATGTTATAAATTACATAATAAGTGAGGCTACATAACAAAACTTGATTTTACGACATTCTCCGGGGCGACAAAGTCAAATCAGTATTTGATTTTAAGTGTGTTTTTTTTAATTAAAGACAAAAGTGTTCAAAGTTTAATTGTTCATAAATCTTAATTTTTGCTCAGCTGTTGTCGAATCTTTTCCTTTGCTCTTTCAGCTGCACCTCTTAACGTTCTCCACCCTCCTGTGGATTTATTACTTTTTCTGTTACTTCCAGAGGGTATAATTTCTCAGTCGGTCGTCTTAATGGACCATTGGCGGTGCGTAGATAAAACTGATCTTACAAGACCATCCCTTCCTTGAATGATTTCTGTGACAACTCCTATCTTCCATTGATTTCGGGGGAGATTATCATGTACCAGCACAACATCAGATTTTTTCATTTTTTAGATATCAGAATCTGATCTGCTCTTCTGACCATGAAATTGACGAAGACTTTTCAAGTATTCTCTTTTCCATTGATTCCAAAATGTCTTGAGTACCCTCTCGTGGTATTGTGCTGTTGGCCATATTTGAACGGGTGGGTTCCATCGGGGTGTACTTAGTATCTTCTTCACCCTGTTTTTCTGGTTCTGGTAATGACATCAGTCTATAGCCACAGAGGAAGTGAGATGGTGTGAGAGGAAGTGTATCCTTTATGTCGGGCGAGATGTAGGTCAAAGGTCTGCTGTTCAATACTGCCTCAACTTCTGTTAACAGAGTGATTACTTCTAGTGATTTCAGGGAAGCGTGTCCTAATACTTTCTTGATCTATCTTTTCGATGACCCAATCAAACGTTCGTAAAATCTTCCCCACCACGGTGCATGTTCTGCTATGAATTCCCATTACTTGCTAGGAAATGTTGGGTTTGTTCTGCTTTTAAAATTTGCTCATTCAATGCCACTATTCTTGTGGAGCCTGACTTGAAATTCTTCGCATTATCTGTAATTATTCGTAAATAAACGCATCCGCAGACAAATCTTCTACGAGCTCTAAATGAACTGCTCTCGTGTTTGCACATGTGAACAAACAAATGTACATTTTGTTTGATTTGTTAGAGGTGTCTTTGAAATATCATGGACCGCCATAATCTATTCCCGTGGCTTGAAACGCATGACTACAAGAAACACTGGATTTTGGTAGGGGAGGTATCTTAACTGATGGGAATGGTTTTCCCTCTACCTTTCTGCAGATTACACATTTGCTAATGATCGTCTTGACGTACTGTCTACCTTGAGGAACCCAATAATTTTGTCGCATTTGCGTCAAGGTCTCACCGACTCCATTGTGAAGTACATTCTTGTGTGCGTCTAATACTAATAGTTTAGTCAGGTAATGGTTTTTGGGAAGTAATATCAGGAACTTGGTTTCGTTTGATAGATCAGTATGCTCTAGTCGACTTTTGCATCTAAGTGTATCATTCTCGTCTAGGTATAGTCCAAGCTGACTTATAATCGAAGAGATAATGGAGTTAGATGGTGATTTATGAAAGGACTGTATTTCTTGTTTGTAACATGCTTGCTGTACGGCCTTAATAAGTAGAGCTTTAGCATCTTCAACTTCTCTTGCAGTTATTGCTTCCTTTGTTTTAGTTTTATTCTTTACGCAAAATTTTTTGAAGTGGTTCACCCATGCAATCACTTTTGATAGTTTGTCGATAGTGCTGAAATTTTCAACATCGATTGCATTTAATATGTTTCCCGTCTCGCTTTCATCTGAAACGTTAGACATGATATTTTTTGGCTCTTCGAATTGAACTGGTGATTCTCTTTTTTCTTGTTTCCATTGAGGCCATTGATTTTGTTCTTCTAACAACCAAGGTGGACCATTGAACCATAGTACATTGTTCCGAAGTGACTTAGCTGTGATTCCACGTGTTAATAGGTCGGCTGGGTTATTTGAGGATGGACAGTATTTCCATTCACATCCTGATGTCAGTAATGTGATTCTCTCAACTTTTGACTTGACAATTCTGGGAAGTGATTTCTTGCTTGACAACCACGATAGAACTATTTGCGAATCACTCCAAAGAATGATTTCAACGTGTTCAAAGTTTGGCCTTATTTTCTCTTTAACGTATTGGGAAAGTTTTGATCCTACTGCAGCGAGAAGTTTTAATGTTGGGACGGTCAAAATTTTCAGTGGCGCAACTCTACTTTTAGATATTACTAGTGCGACTTGTATCTTAGGACCGGTAACTGATCGTAGGTAGAGAACGGCCCCGTAAGCTTTTACACTGCTATCACAGAATACGTGTATCTGTACTGTTTTGATGTAGTGTGTTGTAAAATATGGACGTTTGATGGTAATTGATGCAAGGTCAATATTTTCAAACCAATGTTTCCATTCCATTGCGTGGGTGTCTGGGAGTTCATCATCCTATCCTAATTTTGCTTTCCAGAGATCTTGCATTAGAATTTTTGAATTGACTAGGAACGGCTCTACAAAACCAAGTGGGTCGAACAAATGGGCGGCAATACTTAGTATTGCTCTCTTTGTTAATTTCTTGGGATTTTCCACATTTTTAACGGCCTTATGAAAAGCCATTGAGAGGGTATCTTTGTCTGAGTCCCATATGAGGCCTAAAACTTTAATCGAAGGGTTTGGAACGCCCATATTATCCTGCGAGATTCTTTGGGCCATTGCGGGTGAATTAGTGCACCACTGACGTAGGTTCATTCCAGCTGTACTAAGAAGTCTTCTTGACTGGTTGTAATAATCTGTTGCTTGTTCTTCGGACAATACACCAGTTACTGCGTTGTCCATGTACATGGTATTTATCAGATCTTCACTTATCCAGTTCCCTTTATCTCTACCCCTGCGCAAGTGACTGAACTGTAGCGTGCAGTAGGAATGGTGAAGGTGCAGCTCCGAACAGAACTCTGCAAAAACGGTAAACTGTAATGTTAGCATTAGCTGATTTACCATTGTCTTTAAGCCATAAAAATCTTGTGGCGTCTCCGTCTTTTGGGTTTATTTTGGTCTGTAAAAATGCCTTTTCGATATTGGCTATAAGTGCAATTTTGTGAACCCCGAACTTTATCAAAATTTTAGATTCGATCATACTTTTGCCTCCTGCCTTCAACATTTCTCCAGTAAATCACATCGATACCAACTGCTTTGTTGTTTTTTAGCCGATTAAGTGCTCTCTCAATTTCACTGTACTTTGGGTTAGAAAGGTCAATAGATTATATCATGGGGTTGCAAGTATACAGGGGCTTTGTTGAAAATCAGACATTTCCGTTTGACGTCTGTTCCTTCACCCCATTCTTGAAGACCAGTTTATCCTCTACGTCAGTATTAACAACTCTTTGGATCTGACAGTGGACTGCAAATAAGTTGCCGACACCCTCGGCATGGGATCCTTAAGAGACTCGACCTGCTTTCGAATTCCATAATCAAATACGGCTGAAATTAAAAAAGGAAAATTAAATGAATAAACAGTTCATTAAGTGGTTGCGTCTATGGAGATAAAGGGATGAATTCAAGATTAACTTTTAAGTGTTAAGGGTTGATTTGTTATCAAAAAATATAACTTAAAATACCCATAACCTTGAAGCGTATAAATATCCTTAATGAAACTAGATCTCTTACCAGACTGCAAATTCAACCATACATCAAGTTATAGGTACCTTACAAACTCAGTCACCAAAAATCAAGCTTATAGCATATCATATCTTGGGGCACAAAAAAGGTTACATTTAAACTGTGCTTCAACAGAGCATTCACAAGAACCAAGAAAAAACTTTAACTCAAAACATGTTTAACACAAAGCTAAGACTTGTATCCAAAACGATTTTCCTGCTTTTCTAAAGAGCGCTGCACAGTAAGCTCTCATTGAGTTTCCAAAGAACACTACAAAATAAGCTTTCATGACGTTTCCTAAGAACGCTGGACACCAAGCTGGCAATGCGTTTTTAAAGAACGTTACATAATAAACATTCATTGCGTTTCAAGGGAATGCCACAAAATAAGTTCTTATGACGTTTCCAAAGAACGCTGGAAAGCAAGCTGTCAGTCCGTTCTTTAAAAACGCTACATAATAAAATCTCGATGCGTTTCCAAAGAACGCTGTGCTTTTAATAGATGTTTAATAATAAACGCAACATAATTAACTCTCAATGCGTTTCCTAAGAATGCAGCATAATTTCTCATTCCGTTTCAATAGAACGGTACAAACCAAGCTCTCAAGGTGTCATTGCTTTTTTAAAGCGCTGCACATTAAGCTGTCAAAAGAGCGCTGCAAAAAAAGCTTTCATTGCCTTACCAAAGAACTCTGCATCAAAAGTTATTGTGGAGTTGCAAAAGAAAGCTACAAGCCAAGGTATCAATGCTTTCCAGAGATCGCTATATATAAACTCAATGCGTTTCTAAAGAACACTGCATAATGAGTTCTAACTGATCATGTGATGTTGTTGATACAGGATTTGTTAATACAGAATCTTGGTCTTTATTTGCCTCTGTTTTTGGACGGGGTCGTACGTGATCTTCGTTTCGCCAAATAACTGAACCGTCTTCTATTGTTATTTCAGTAGATACCGGACCTGTCTTTCGAAGAATGGTTCCTGGTATCCAGGTATTTTTCTTTCGAAAATCCCTGGTACAGACTGTATATTCCTTCTGGATATCTCTGTCCTTAGCATGGTAATCATGTTGAAATTTCTGTTGCGATTGTTTCTTCAAAACGCTTTCACGAGTATCCGGCAACAGCAGGTTAAGTTGGGTGCGAGGTTTTCTTTTCATCAGTAACTGAGCTGGTGGAACTAGTGTCGTGGTACGTGGCATTGTGCGGTAGTTCAGGAGGAAACGTGACAGTTTAGTTTGAAAACTGCCTGATTTCAATTTTTCAAACTCTTCCTTAAAGACTCGCACTGCACGTTCGGCTTGGCCATTAGAAGCAGGGTGGTATGGTGCCACCTTAATGTGTTTAATGCCATTTCTTTTAATGAAAAGCTCAAACTCATTACTAGTGAAATTAGTCAGGTAGGCCATGTTTAGCAAATATTTCTCTCAACTTTTCATTGCATGTACTTCCAGCCACTTTGAATAGACGTCTATCAACAGAAAAAACATTTCTCTTTTGTATGGGCCTGCATAGTCAATGTGAGGTCTTGACCAAGCATGTCCAGGCCACTCCCAGGGGTGTAGGCGTGCCTCGGCTGGTGCATTCCTGTGTAACTGGCACTGTTCACATTTTTTAACCATTTTCTCTATCTCTTGGTCTAGCCCTGGCCACCAAACATAACTCCTTGCAAGGGCCTTCATGCATGACAAACAGGGATGTGCCTCATGAAGTTCAGTTAAAACTTTAGATCTCCCTTGGGGTGCTACAAGTACACGAAACCCCCTTAACAGACAGCCCTCTGCCATACTTAACTCTGTCTTCCTTTGAAAATAAGGCTTAAACTCTTCAGAGTTAAACTTAAATCTTAAACTTAAAGTAAAATGCAATACCTTTGATCTAGCTGGGTCTCTCCTGGTCCAATCTCTCAGCTGATGACTGGATACTGGTATACCATCTAAGTGTTCCATTAATAGTATGGTTTCACTGGGCACTGGAACGGACATTGGCATCTCTGGCAGTGGCAGGCTGCTCAGAGCATCTGCATTCCGGTTGACTAAACCTGCCTTGTATGAAATGGAATATTCATACGCTGCCAGTGTGAGAGCCTATCGTTGTATGCGAGGTGCTGCTTGGGTCGGAACTCCCTTCTTCTCATTTAATAACCCTTCCAAAGGTTTGTGGTCTGTTTTTATGCTGAATTTATGACCATAAAGAAATTGGTGGAATTTCTTTACTCCATAAACAACTGCAAGTGCCTTCTCCAGTGTTGAGTAATTCCTCTCTGCAGCATTTAATGATCTGGAGGCATATCCTATTGGACGTTCTGTTCCATCAATTTATTTTGTGTGACAGAACTGACCCAACTCCATAATTAGAGGCATCACATGCTAGGACGAGTTCCTTGTCTGGGACAAAATGAACAAGTAAGTCTGCTGACTGCAAAAGCTCCTTGGCCAGATCAAAAGCAGTTTGTTGCTCCTCCTGCCATTTCCAATGAACGCCTTGTCGCAGTAGTTTTTGAAGGCGTTCTAGCAAAGTTGCCACATCGGGTAGAAATGTGTGATAATAATTTAACATTCCGAGAAATGCTCACAATTGATTTATATTCATAGGCTCTGGTGCATTCTTAATTGCTTCCACTTTCTTAGCCACAAGTTGAATGCCAGTTCCGTTGATCACATAACCACAGTAGGCTCTGCATGAATGCACATTTTTCCTTTCGTAGTTTCAATCCAGCTTTTGCTAGTTTTTGTAACACCATGTTTAAATTATTTAAATGATTTTGATCATCGTTGAAGAATATTGATTCTCACAACGACTTGAGGCATGGCATACAATATATTTCCATTGTGCGTTGAAAAGTTCCAGGGGCTGAAGAAATTCCGAAGGGTAGTCGATTATAAAGAAATAGTCCTTTGTGCGTGTTTATTGTAGTAAAATTTTTTTTGGTTCGTCGTCCAGTAATAACTGTTGATGTGCTTGAGACATGTCCAGTTTTGTAAATTTATTTCCTCCTCCTAACGTGGCTAGCAGATCCTCCGTTTTGGGAAATGGATAATTATCCAATTTTGAGGCCTAATTTACTGTGCATTTATAATCACCACAAATGCGCACGGAGCCATTGGGTTTTACAACGGGGACAAAAGGTGCTGCCCACTCGCTGAACTCCACAGGAGATATAATTCCTTCAATTCGTAATCGCTTCAGTTCTTCTTCAACCTTTTCTTTTAAATAAAGCATACGGTACAGGTCTTGATTTCACATATTTTGGCTGTGCCTTGGGGTCAACATAAATCTTTGATGTTGCGCAGTTTAACGTTCCCAGTCCTTCCTTAAATACGTCTTTGTTGAATTTTAAAATTTCAGCAAGTTTCGAATTACAGCTGTTTATTTTGAAAACTGTGTTCCAATTGAGCTGGATTTCCTTTAGCCAGCCTCGCCCTAGTAAATTTGGGCCCGTGCCTTGCACGATAATCACTTGCAATTCGTATGTTTTACCATCATTTAACAAAAACAACTGCGTTCCCATCACTGGTATCTCTTCACCCGTGTACGTGCTCAATTTGGCATTTGTTTTCTCTATTTCCGGTTTGGTAGGGAAATTGTTGTAAGTGGTTTCATTAATTATTGTTCTCGTCGCTCCTGTATCGATTTCCATTTCCACCAAATGTGTTCTCTGGCTTTGCGGTTTATTTTCTTTCTTGTTTTGTTCTTGTTTGGCGCTTCCGGTTGGCGTTTTCTTGTCGCTGCTCCTTTCTTTGAGCACTTAAAGCACTTTGTATCTCGAAACTGACACGAGAAAGCTTCATGTTTTCTGCCACAACGGTAACAAAATCGCAGGCTTGTCTTGTGTTTTTCTCCTTTTTGATAAACGCGATGCAGCTTGTTTTCTGGCTCAGATTTCTTGATTAAATTTGCAACGTCTTTGGTGGCTAATTCAATCGCCAAAGCCAGTTCGACTGCTCTTTTAAATGTCAATTCTGGTTCTGCCAGTAGCCTTCTTGGTGTTTTTTCGTCTCTTAAGCCAGAAACTAATCTATCGCGGAGCATTGCTTCCAATGTCTCGCCGAAATTACAATGTTCCGAGAGATTTCGCTATCCCGCTACAAATGCGGCTACTCCTTCACCATCTTTGACATCTGCTGTGAAATTTAAAACGCTCGACGATTTCACATGGTTTGGGTGAGTAGTGTTTTTTCAGCTACGTTGCAATCACTTCGAGGTCGGTTTCTGCCGGTTTTTTGGGTTGAAGTAAATCTCTTATAAGCGCATAAGTCTTACTTCCACAAACACTAACGAAAATAGCTCGTTGTTTTCCTTTGTCTTCAATTTCATTCGCGAGGAAATACTGTTCCATCCTTTCGGTATATTGTTCCAATGTTTCTTCAGATTCTTTAAACTCCCCTACGGTCCCGTAGGTTGCCATTTTTTAAATTTTTTTTATCCTCGTCGCCAATCTAATAACCGCACTCGAACACTTCAAACACATACTGATTTTTTTAATTATGAAATATACAAAGATTAGGTTACAAGTTCAGAAAGTTATAACCAATAAGCGATTTCCATATGAGCGTAGGAGCACAATTGAAGAAATTAGTTTTAAAAACAACACAACTCTTTTAAATTTCAAAGACATGTTTCGACTTTCATAAAGCCATCTTCAATTTAAAGTGAAGCTAATTACAATTACATGGTTATTATAGGCGTTTTCAAAAGTATAAAATTACAACGGTAAATTAAA
>JAOEHV020050311.1:0-17117 GCA_025447995.2 Isaurus tuberculatus
TGCTTTTTTTCAAACAGGATTCTTGCACTGCAGCTGTAATGTGCTAATATGATTTTAGAAAATAAGAACCTGTTTTCGATTTCTAGGCTAAATAGGTTCTTGTTTACAGGGGGTATAAAATCCAAATTTTAGGCTAACAGATTCTTAATTTTCAGGTTCTTAGTTGCGGGTTTTTACTGTAGTGTCCCTTCCAGGGGAACTCAAAAACTCAGAGTAAAATATTGAAACTTGAGGGAGGCAACGGCCCCACGGATCACTGGACTCGTAAAAAGATTAAGTAAAATTTAAGTGTATTTTAGTGTAGTTGTTAAAACATGCGTAATTTATAATCATTTTACTCACCTGCAGTAGTACGTGTCTCGCTCGTTTCGGATGTTGTCACTGGTTCCGTAGTTGTTGTCGCGTCTGTGGTTTATGTAACAAAAATATGTAGAAACAAAAAGAATGAAATACAGTTGTACTTGCAAGATATTGTCGACGAGTACTGCAGTTTTGTATCGTATAAGTTTTTAATACTTCTAACATAAACCTTTTGTTTTGTAAAGAAGATATATAACTATATTTTAGAAATGAATAAAGGCAGCTTATAATTAAGTTTTGCTAAAATCGCCGGGTGTAAACTAATTGATGATTTCGGGAATCACCTTTTAAATCCTTAAAATTAGTAGGAAATCAAAAACTCTTTTCGTACTTCATGCATACATCGCAGCCTGGTTAGCGTAGTCGGTAAGGTGCCAGTCTATCGAGCGGGAGACTCAGGTTTGATTCCCGGCCGGACAAGCACTCAGTGTCTTGTTACTGCCCGCCTCCACTTCACCAGTCAAGGACTGAGATATAGAAACATAATAATAATTTAATAATAATAATAATTAAAATTAATACTGGAGAAATTATGTCAAATTCACTGATTGAAATTTAGTATAATTTAAAGAAAAATGGTTTGTGGTTTTTAAGATTTAAAACTTTTTAGTAAGGAAATTCAATCGAGTTTGACAAAAATTTATATCCTAAGGGTTGGAACTCAACACATTACAAATCTTTTATCTGCCTGCCATGCCTTCCTAAATCGTTCATGCCAATGACAGGTGTGTGTTAATAGGCTGATTTTGCGTGTAAGCTTTGCTCAATCACATCACTTACATACCTGCCAACTCTCACGCATTCAGCGTGAGACTCACGCATTTCCCTTACATCTCACGCTCTCACGCCAACGGCAGAGAATCTCACGCCGAGGACGGCGAGAAAAAATATCATCCAAAACAGCTAAAAGTGCAGACAAAATATAAACAAATCTCAAAGAACGTGTAACAAATTTTTTTGAGTATCGTCAGCTTCGGTTACGAACGACTGCGACTGCGCGGTTATTATCATAAACTCCAGAACAGAATTGTGTCGAAACATGAAATAGATAGAAGTACGTTTGGTTGAATGATATATAATTAAATGTTTCATCAGGACACTAATTTTCTTTAATTTATCCTTGATATGTACCCTAATACATTATTTTACATAATTTACACAACGTTATATAACAAAATATCGTTTATTCCAGAGTCTCACTCTTTTTCCCTTAATCTCACTCTTTTTGTGGAAATTTTTTTGAAATCTCACTCTTTCTGAGTAATATAGGTTGGCAGGTATGCACTTACCTGCTATGTAATAACTTGCTTTAAAGCCAGTTCCCGCTCGACTGGTATCGGAATGAAATAACACTGTAAGGTTTTCCGCGGTAGACCGGATAACCGGTGGGGTGTTGTTAATGCCCATGCAGTAACGCCCTTGCAATGAAGCTAGACCCTCAGAAAAGTACTCCACAACCTCAATGTAGTCACACGGACAGTCAGCCCTAACACAATCAGACGTACTCTCCAGGTCAAAAATTTCAAACTGCAACACAGCTATCTTGTACGTAGGTACAGCAAGCGACCACGTGCAGTCGAGGTTACTGGTGTACCCTGCTGGGAAGTTTGGCGTAGTGAAGACACCTCGAGTGTTTGTCAATCTGTGATAACATTCTATATGTTGGACAAAACATTTTGTTTAATATTTGTAAAGACAATTAAAACAGGAACAGGGTATACAAAAAGAGTATAGAGTAAGAACTTTGCCTAAAGTATACAGTAAGAAGCTGATGTTTTGACGGTTAGCCCTTCGTCAAAGTTGCTCTTAAACTTCTGCTCAGAAACTACACCATTAAATTGATCCAGAAATTAAAAGCTATTCGAAGCTGCTAATGAGAGCATGCCCGACCGTTCGCGCTACTCGGAATATTTTGAAGTGCGTCGGCGAGTTGTTAAGTGTTTCATCATCGCCTCCGCTGGAGTTGGAAGCTGACGTTTCAAGCTTTAGCACTCGTCAGCACGGCAAAAAGGCGCACTGACGGATTGAAAGGGGAACAATTTATATAATAATAAATATGTAATAAATATCCAGCACTTTCACTGACACTGAGGTGAATAATTATTTTAGTATATACCACACAAGCTGAATAACTAGCGGATCAAAGAGTAACTTTATTTGTTACAATATACCGACAAATGGTAACGGGAAGCCATTCAGTTGTTTTTCTTCGGCTGCTCGGAGGTGAATTGTACTTGGCTAATCAACTCCGAGCTAGCCAATCAGCGTGCGCGAAAAGTACTATTCACTTGTGTGGTATATACTAAGTAAGTTTATCATATAATCCGTACGGCAACCTTTGGGAAAAGTCACGTGATGGGGGCCGGACAGGTTGATGTAAGCGGGCCGGAAAAACCCGTCCTGCCCTGCTCCAACACCGTTCGACCCTGTTCGGATGTGACCTTTGTACTTTTGGGAATAATGATAGTAAAAATGAGAATGACAATAAAAAAGAATAATATTGATAACGATGACCATAACGATGAGGCTGAGGAGAGCCCGAGGATCACGATAACAATAACGATCTTTTAGCCCTTTTTACGATAAAAATTGGGTCATATGATAAAATGCTTATTGACCGAATTGGGACGGGCCGGACGGGAAAATATTTGGCTCTTGGTCATCTGTACGGAACTCGAGCCAAATGTTTTCCCGTCCAGCCGTCCCAATCAGTCAATAAAAACACAGAATTGACGAATGAAAGAGTTGATATATGTATGAATAGCTTTGTGAATGGTTGTAGGGGATGAATAAATGGACAGTTAAAGAGTCTTTTTCACTTACTCGAGTAGTAGCAATAGTAAATATATTGAGGTTCTCCGTCAGCCCCAAAAGGAAACCTCCCTCCAACTCTTGCGGTACTGTTTGGTTGAGTTCCAAATTTAATATACTCAACAGTTGCTATGGCTCCATGCACGTTTTGACACGTCGCATTGTTTGGTGAGAACAAAGATTTAAAAGCGATAAGAGAAAACGGTTTATCGACGGGAAGATAAATTGATTCAAATTCATTCCCAACTATTTGACAGCAGAAAAATATTTTAGTATCTTGGTCGAAAGTCCCGCTAGGCAGTGACCCGTCCTGTGAGTTATTCTTCGATTTGTTTTCATCGTCCCAAAAGACCCATCCCTCAGAGAGCTCATAAGGGCACGAGGGTCCTTTTTTGTATATGCAGTATCGTCCTGCAGGCCACGAGGGCCGTAACGTATCATTTGCGTCTACCTCCTTCATACAAAAGCGCTGATTTACTCCATCACTGTTTACTAGAGAAGCTAGATGAAATGCCGACGATGGCTTGCTTGTACCAGCAGTGTTGTGATACCGGGAGCCTGTAGCCCACGTAAAACCTTCAGAGGACGGACACATGGAGGGAGCTATCATAGGCAGCCCATACAATCCCTCTGGCCATGATGGTGCTGGGTCACCTGTGATAAACATTAGAGAAAGGCTCCATAAATAGTTTTTTGCAAAGCAGTAAACTTTGACATTTTTTTGAAATTAGATAATTAAGCTTTCGAAGAGCACAGTTTTTATATAAAAAATGTTCAGCGATCCTAGTATTTCATTTGATCGCTACACTATTTTTGATATTCCTTTCGGCTATCTCAATAATCAGATCAAATTTTTCGACAATCATCAGGACTTCAACAGCCCATCTTTGTATATCTAAATATTATTTTCGTTTTTTGTTAATTTTTTATAATTGATGAGTCATGGTTTTGCTTTTTTTCGATCAGAAATCCATTTTGTAAAATAGATTTTGTTTGAAAGCCATTTTAGAGGATGAAAAGTTCGAAAAAACTCAAGAAAAAAACAAATACTGAATGAAAAAACAAATTAAATTAAATTTTTGATCGCTGGATGGAAAGAAACGCTGAATATCATTTCTACTCAATTTTTTTGACAATTACTTATCGTCACGATCGCTGTGATGGTACTCGATTCTCTCTAGCGATCCTAATCGTTGCGATCACAACTTAGGATAAATTGTTTTAGATATATAATTGCTGAAATACGTCTTCGGCAATCCAGCGATCGACTGCAAGCAGCAATATAGAAAACCGCTTCGATAAGCGTGCCAACCGCCTAAATTATCTTTCAGGTACCAAAGAGTCTTTTTAAATTGAATTTACAGCAGCGTGGTTGGCGCAGTTGGTAAATCTATGCCTTCCAACCACAAGGTCCCAGGTTCGATCCCCAGCTCTGTCGCAATTTGAACAATATTTGTGTGATATTCTTTTCACCGAAGCTTACTCAGCTTTCCATCCTCACGAGTAAATGACTACCAGTTTTGGCTGGGAGCTAATCTGCAATCGATTAGTGTCCCGTCCAGGGAGAGCCAAGTGGCCGGCGGTTGGCGCAGTTGGTAAGATCTCCGCCTTCCAACTACAGGGTCTCCGGTTCGATTCCTCAGCTCTACCGATTTGTGTGACCTTCTTTTCCACAAAAGTATACTCAGCCTTCTATTCTTACGAGATCGGTAAATGAGTACCAGCTTCGGGTGGAAGCTTACCTGCAATGGATCAGTGTCCCGTCCAGGGGGAGTCAAAAACTTTTGAAATTGGAGATAAGCGCCGGCCCCATGGGCCACTGGGCTCGAAAAAGGATTTAGCTTTTGGCTATTTTTTTTAAATGAAGGGTGTGAATTATTCAACACAAGGTTGAAATGTTTAATCACCGCCATAAATAGAACAGAGAGCTGAGGTTTCGATCGTTATCTTTTCGTTAGAGCAATAAGGAAAAGAGTCGGGAAGGATCAAGTTTCCGTCTCAAACTGCAAAGACTGAAAGAGAAAACGGTTAAAAACGTGGTCATTCTAAATAACTAATAATATACTTAATGCATAATGATGGTTTGAGGTGGACAAAGCTTTGAAAGAACTTTCAGTACGAATACAAAAATTATTCCAGTTGATCTCGGCGAATTAATAAACAATTGACCATAGTTACAATACTCGATTTGCATCAAAACAGTCGTATCATATTCCATATGCAAGAACTAATTATGACAAATCCAATATTCGAATACAAGGTCCGTCTATATGGAATATCGATGGAATTTTTTAAGAACAAAATCAAACAACACTATTTAGATAAGTAATTGGACTGCCATTTGGAACTATAGAACAAAGATGAGTTTGCATCTTCTCACATTTCTTGTTTTTATTTTATCTTTTTAATTTGAATGCTTTACACTCTAAATCTAATTGTGTGTATAGACTATAGTGTGTATACTATAATAATCTTTCAACTTGAGCTACTGGCTGCCTATCAGCTTTTGTTATTTCAGGCAGCTGGTACCTCTACTTCTTTTAATCAATTCTGTAAATATTGTAATGTAATTCAAAGTGAAAATAAAAGACTGTTGTTTTTCTTCATGGAGAAACCCTTCCGATCCAGTTGGAAAGACCACTTAAAAATTATTTTACTGACTTTGATCTGCACATAGGCGGCTGGATGAATAAACTTGCATGCATTCTTTTGTTTGGTATTAATTGGTCTTAATTATAAAACAGCCATGACAAAGGAACTTCTTCCCTGTATTCAATACATTATGTATGCAACGTAATGTGTTTGCTTAACTTTCAGACATATAAGGACGCAGGAGAAGTTGCCAAAGATATCAAATGTGATACCAAAGTCTAAATGTTTATAAATTTATACAGATTGAGATTTAGATAAAAAAAAACAATTGTACCGTCACACAACGAAGACATGACATTTGTTTTCTTTCTAACAAATACATTTTTTTGCTTACTTTTCCGTCTTAAAATATTAACGAATTCAAATATAGAATTAATATTATGCATTTGCATTGGCTTGTTTTACCAGTTAGTTTTATGTAACAATAATATTAATGCAAAAAAAACAAAAAAAAACAAAAGCAGAAATGTACTCATAGCGCTCGGAGGTAACAATTAGTTATTCGTAGTAATATTGGGATGTCCCGCACAAATTTTTGATTAGTGATGTTTGGGATAAAATGCAATCCTGCGAAATCAAATTCTTTTTATTAAAAATACTTAAAAAGAAATACAAAATTGAAGCGAATGACAATTTACCGCAGACGTGTGAAGAGACACTTGAATGATTTTCAATATAATAATCACTTGAGAATCGTTATAATTAAAACTTCATTGCCGACTGCTTTGAATGAACTTATATTGTTATGAAAGAAAGTAAATCTAAGAATAAACGAATCTATTGTACGATTATTGTTAAACTTGGTTCAATCTATGAAGAACTTTGTCAACAAAAATCGTTCGAGATCAGATGCATAAATGTTGATATGGTTACCTGATTGTCTCCTAATTCTCGTGCACTGACTTATAGAGAAAGCAAAACTCAATATGAATCCAATTAACATGGTTCGAGAAACACGCCGTGAATTCATTTCACAGCTTTTCAGAGTCACTTCAAAACAAACGAACGCTGCATTTTCTGCTGATTGTCAGTATTTGTCACGACCCGCGAAAATGATCGCGGGGTTGTCAGCTGGCCAGCTGATTTCGCTCGGTGCCAGTTTCCTGGTAACCCACGCGTCCATACTCGAATAAAAATCAATAGATATATCGTTAACTTCGTGTTATTTTATATACAGTAATTTATATGCAAGAACGAGTTTTGCTTTAATTAACCTGATTTTGCGGAAACTACGTTACATGGCATAAAATGTTGTTATGAAATAGAACAATTATCTTCCGATAGATCAATCCCTATTCGGAAAAGCCTTCATTTTCTCTAATTAAGGCAGCTTAAATTTTAAAATGTTAATTTCTTCCTAGCTATATTTCAGAATTTAATTACTATCTTTTCATTCAACTCTCTAGTAGAGATTTAATTTATTGAAGATCATAGATCACGCCTTTGCGTACTTCAAGCCATGGGTAAGAATCCTTACACATCTTTGGAAAAAACCCTTGCATTGAACCAAAAAACTTTTCATGTGACTTTTGAAGCTTCCTTTATATAAATAATTTCACAGCTTCAATGTATTAATAATTTATTAACAAAAACACAGCAGTACCTTGCTGCCAAGACATCTCGAGGAAAAACTTACGTAATGGTGTCGGTTGTAATTGTGGGTCATCCAATATAAATTCTGTTACACAAGACAAATACGACTTCGCTGCTTATTTTAAGATATTTTCATTTTGCCCGTTATTAATAGCTGATATCAAATGCAAACACTTGAATTTGCTTAATGAGTAATACTAATACCGCTACCGCATTAATATACGTACACTCGCTAGTTTGTGGTGCAGCTTTAGTAATTGAAACGATTGTAACTCTTCCAGTTATACGGTTATTAAACAAGTGGACCAGTTCAAAATCTCGCTGTGCTCGACAATGGTTTCTCATAGTTAAATAAGGAACTGTTTTCACAGGGTCTCAAAATAAATATGCAATTATATCCCTTGCCACTTCACTCTAGACTTTGTAAAAACAAAAGCAAGTACCAGAACAGACATGTTGACAGTTTCTATTTATTCTTTTTATTGTTCAAGGCTAAAACACTTACACTCTGTTTACAATTGATATGAAAACCTATACTTAGTTAAAACTTAGCTATACTTATAGTTAAACTACTTAAAATGCCGAGATAGCAAGCTAATTTGTAATGCAGTTAACTTCAATTAATTTGTTAAACAAATGTATTCTATTTTCTTGGCTATAAAGTGCTCGCTCTGTCAACAAAAATAATAAAAGTTCACATTGTTATTCTTGTCACAAAAAAGAAAATCTTTTGATACAAACATGTCACTAAAAGTTCTTATTCAACTGAGGTTATCAAAAATGGTACCACTCACAAAATGTTGGGAAAACCAAAAACAGTTACTGTAGTTTAGCACCTGTTTGAGAGCAAATCAATTTTGATTACCATATTCCTTTTTTATTGAACAATATCATAAACAAATTTGTCATCACAATTTTGTAAAACCACAATCACAAGCAAGGCTGAATTTAAGTTACATTTTCTGTAGTTAGTTCGAGAATGAAATCACCTAGTTTGAGGAATTTCATGGCAAAGACAATAATTGCTGAGAATCATTCAGCATAAGTAGTAGAAAGAGATTAAGAAAATAATTATTTTTTGTGACTTTTTAATACAATTGCCAAAAGTCAGCTTTTGACATTTCAATGAATATTTCAAAAATAAATCACCATTTGAAACACAATGAAACAAATCACACATGGTTTTCAATATCCACCAAATTTTTACTTGACTGGGTTGACTCACTTATAAACAATGTTTTTTCGTAAGATAGCATCAGGCAAAGAATTCAACAACAAACAGTATTTAAAACACTTTTTCACGCCTTTGGTTGAACCCTAACTGAAATCAACAATCTAAAAATTTTTGACTGCACAGAGTTGAAAATCAAATTGATGACTAACTTAGAAAATGACCAAATTAAATCAAAAACTATTTTGGCAGATGGGAAAAGAAAACCACTTTACAGGTTGTCCTTTGTACAGTGTTTTATTAACTTTTACGAGTCAAACCCAAATACAAGGTTAATCCTAGAATAAACCCTGAACCTTAAACTACAAATGAATTCAAGATGACTGATTATTGATAGTAAATCAAATCCTCAGCTCAATAATCTTCCAATTGGAGCACAATCATTAAGTCTATAAGAAAATAACAAATGAACTAGAGTTCTCTTAAGAGTCCTCCCCTCTACAGTACCTAAAAGAGTGCAGTGTCTGCTCAATGTTTTGATGGTCATTGGTTTGAATCCAATCGTGGGCTCAATGTTTTTCGAAGTTTTAATTGGCTTTGAAAAAAAGACAGTATTAAAATAAAGTTTGATGGTATAAATTTTTGCTCTTGTATTCTATTCTGGCTCAAACCCTGAGCTACTATGACTTTTACACCTTAAACAAAACCATCTGAAATTTCCAGTTACTTGGCAGCTGTTTCTTCAATTCTGTGACTTCATCCTGAAGTTGACTTAACTGAAGCTTTAACTCCTGATTCTCAACCTCTAGTTTCTGCTCCTTTTCAAACAATTCTCTGTGTTTAGACTTCTTGGCTCTGCGAAATTTCTTTGATGCCTCATTGTTCCTTTGTCTTTTCACAACTAGTTTAATCTCGTCTTCAATGCTTTCGACAGAAGCTGAGGAACTTGTACAGCTGGATACTTCAGAGGATTCGGTAGACAGGGAAAGGATTTTGTTTTGTGCTGGCAACAGTAAAACATTTTCTACTTTATTACCCTGTGGATTGACAGCTGAACCAAGAGATGGTAACTGGCTTGCTTCTTCTTCATCACTAACAGCCTCCATGTCCAAGTCTTTTTTAACATTGCTATGGCAACCTTCCTTGCTTGAACCGCTTTTGGTAAAGGTTACATCTTTCTTGATTGATTCAACATCTCTCAGTAAATCAGATAGTTGCAAGTCCGGTGTGCAAAGTTGGAAAGTCTTATCACCGTCATCATCAAGAGAACACTCTCCATTAATGTTTTTGCAGCCAATTGCCTTTTCAAGTTCTGCAACTTCTTCAAAAAAATGCTTGTGCAGGGACCGGTGGTTAAAAACCAAATCAACACCATTGTCTCCAGACAGATATTCGTCCAGGCCAAGTAAGTCTTGAGCTTCATCCAATGCCCTTGCTGGAGAACCTGGGTGAATGCCCCCTAAACAAAAACATGATATACAGAAATCAGTCTAAATTCTTTGTTTCAATAAAATAACACTGCTGAAAATGAAGTCACTTAGCATAATAAATCCAACAATCTGATTTTAATTTTGGATGATATTAAACTCTTATAGAGGTTTCTGAACAATATAAAACAGCTATTAAAAAATGTTTGTTAATGGAAGATATAACATATCAGTGAATCTTTTTAAAACTTTTCTGGTACCAAATATGGAAAACTTGCAACTTCTGCACTTTTCCATTATAAAACTACTAACAAAAGAAACACCTCAAAAAAATTAAACTGTTGTTGATGAAAAAGTATTTTTAGGCAAAATGAAAAAATTCCTGGTTTCTCATCAGTGCCTGCATTGCTAAAAAGCAGCCACATTAACTTTTTATTTTTATTTTTTAAACACAAAAAACTAAGATAATATTACAATTTTAAGACTTTCAGACTTACCAACACTCTCATCCTGCTCTTTATCATCAATATTTATACATTTTTATATATAAAAATTGGTAAAAATCTTTTCATTCATGATATTGATCACCAACAATGGTATTTGTCTCCTGTATCCTTAACCGTCATTAAAAAAACAAAACCTGCATGCCTCATTTACTTTTCAAAAAAATTCTGATGAGAAACCAGGAATTTTTTTAATTGGCCTTAGTTGTAAGAATGTAACACATATTGACCCTTCCTCACAGCAAAAATTTTTTATTAGGTTTGATTTTATTAATTTTATTACAAAATATGACTGTTCTGAAATTTTCAAGGTCTGATAAATGAAAAATGCATATTTTTTGAAAAATTGACAACACAATGTTTAACTTTAAATTTCTGCCCTAGAATTTCCAAGGTTATAAAATATTTGACAATAAATATTGTTTTTGTTGCATCATAGTTGGTTGAATCCCAGTCATTTCTATTAACTGTGATTAAATAAAGCACAGATTTACAAGTTTAAAACTGTTACAATTCAGCACTGAGTAAACTATAATAATAATTCTACATGTCTCCTGACTAAATTATTCAATAAACCAAGTTAGTATCTAATGACCTTTGAAGATTCAACTAATGTTGCCTATGTGGGTGGTTTTAAACTTTAAATTTTCAATATCACCCAAAGTCCCCAAATACTAAAGAGTGAAGTCAATGGCATCTCTAAGAATTTACACTTTACAATCAATACAGTTTACGAGTTTACCTTTGACACGAAACGAAGGAATTGGTGTTTTGATGTACATACTGCACCTTGACTAAATTTTTTCTAGATGTTTTTAAAATAGAAGAACATTTTAGCTTAAACAATGAACAATGTTAAATTTTGTTTCTTTTGACCGCAAGACATTTTTGTTTATAGTTTAGTTACTCCTGAAGTTTTTGGTACTTTTTAAATAAAGAAATTAGCTCAATGCCACAAAGCAAAGCTTAACATTTAAAGCTTAACTTTCAAAGTATTTTTTATAACTCCCAACGAAGAAGTGGCGCAATATCATTGAAAAGGATGAAAAAATGTTTCACGAAATAGCTAAAAATGAAAAACGCAGCAAATTTTAATGAAAAAGTAAAACAATAAAAATAGATTTCTGTAACAAAACGCAAGTTTGTGTAAAGACTGTAAACCACGATAAAAACGTGACAAGTAGATTTACTAAAAAAGTTCAGCGATGTTCCGGTTTTTCAAAATTATAATTAAGTAGATAGAACCTTTTAACGAGCAAGGACACAAATTAAAATCAAATAGAAGCATTAAAAACTTACAATTGTCAAAGACGACGCTCGGATTCGTAAGCGTTGGAAGCAGTGAAGTCCGTGACCTTCAGAGTGGCCACGTGCGAGATGGAACAGGACTCTCCCGCCATGTTGAAATCGTCGAAGATCGAGTTCTTTATCTTGTTAGGACTTGATAACCGCCTCATATTCCGATTTTTACTGTTAGGACGTGACGCACTACTTTTGTAGTACATCTCTCTAAGTCAGACTTGTTTCTAAAACCCACACTGATAAGAAAAGTAAGAGACTATCCTAACAAAGACGAATTCTTGTCTTCGCTGCTTCTACGTCGTCAATATTGAATGAATATTTAGCTCAGTAACCATGCCTTTGGCATGACAGACAAGAGACTAAGCTCTAATTTTTTTGGGCCTGGCGGAATTTGACAGCGAGTAAAACGTTTCTTCGATCCACGAAGACTGAATACAATTGAATTCATTTGTGTCAAATATTTTGTAACAGGACAAACTAGTAAACACAAACAAAATGTCACGAACTACTCACAAGTCGTTTGTAGAAAAGGAACAAAAGCTGAGGAAATCAATCGTTCAACTTGTAAAAGAGGAATTTATCAAAGACCTCACAAGGTATAGGCCATTTTTATAGTAAACAGTATTAAATCTATCGCCTTCGACTTTTTTTCCATTCCCTTGGGAAAGTGGTATTGGTGTATTGGTCAGTGTAAAACGCAGACTGCGGACTGCAGACTAGGGGTAAAATGCAGACTGAGGGCAAAATGTAGAAAATTAAAGTCTAAATTTGTTTTTGCTTTAAACTCAAGTTTCGTTCTAAAATGTTAGTTTAAAAACTTTTGAATTTCAACGATTAAATAAAAAAATGAGTCTTTGAACTCCTAATACAGTATATAATTATATAAATAAATTATTTATTTATATAATTATATACTGTATTGTAGGTGATGGCACATAGACTAGACCACACAGTCACTTATAATAAGTAATGACAATGACATCACACAAATGTGCCAAGGCTGTTTTGATGCAACAGAGGTGAGAACAAACTGAACTTCATATTACTTGAGTTTTTAAACGTTTTCCCAACTTACGCTTCAAGGTTAATTATTAACCTTATTATTAACCTTGAAGCTTGGTTGCTATATGAATTCTTTGGTTCATTTTGTAGAATGTTTATTTTATTTAAATAGTACACAAAAAGCCATGGGTCCATTCCCATTTTGAGAATTAACATTAATTTTATTTTGAGCTCCTTTCTCTGCTCAATTTTATCTATAGATAGATGCCTTATCAAATGATCTTTCTACTACATATTATACCAATGTCATATGTTTAGATTATACAGTTAAACATTTTAATATTTCCATTAAGTGAAACAGATGTTCTGTTCTAATAATAATAATAATAATAATGACTTTATTTAGGTCTCAATTCGTTCTAGCCGGCCACAAAGGCCTACTAATTGGGGAGACCATCTTTACCACTCGAAGGTGGATGGAGACTTTTCACATGACAGACAAATACACACATATAAACACAGAAGTCTCAGAGGGCCTACGGTTTAACGTCCTTATCTGAGAAGACATGAAAGTCTAACCATTTGCAGATGTTGGAGCAAAGGCAGCACCTTCTCCTTATTTATTTTAAGACCCTAAGTGTTGGTCCGGCCGAGAATCGAACCTGAGCCTCCCGCTCAATAGACTGGCACCTTAGCAACTAGGGTAACCAGGTGGCGGTTGACTAAATGTTACATTTTACTGTTTTTGAGAAAAATAAAAGCTGATCAGATGAATAGTTTGTGTTGTCATAGATGGACTTTCTGGCCAGCTAACTTGCTTAAAAAAGTGGAAAATGATGGTTCATTGGAGGAATATAATGTAAAATAGTATTAGCTTCAATAAATAATAAATAAACTTCAAATCTAATCTGTTTCTTGTCCTTTCAGGTTATACGAAGAAAAAAGCTTTGCAGATATAAATTTTCAAGTTGGAGATCAAAGCATCCAGGGCCATTCGGCCATTTTAAGTGTCAGAGCTCAAGAGTTTTACCAGAAAATTGTTTACCCTGTATCTTCTACTTTGTCTTCATCCTCAACAACATCTGTCATCCTTCAAGAAAATGATTCTGAAAAATTTAAAGAGTTTTTAAGGTATTCAGCTGTATTTATATCGAAATTATAAGTGCTAACTAAAGCTAAACTTATTAATTAAAAATGCTTGATATTAATTCTTGGGTATGTGCTAGTTTCTGACTAATTTTTATGATGTGGTTTAATTTTCAACAGTAGTTAATGACACCATTGGTTGGTAGTGTTGCATCTAACCATAGCTGCAATAAGTTTACTGTCAGTTTGATAAATCTTAGGCTATGGCCCACATTAAATTAATTAAAGTGTCTTGTTTTATTTCTTGAAGTCAGACCATCAATAATCATTCCTTTCATGCAGGCATTGTATAACTTATTATTAAACAAATTTATTTTGCTATTTAAATTATATAGTGCATTAGATCATTTTTGCGTGTATTCTGTGCGTTGTAAATATTTTTTCTGTGATGTAGATCCATTTACACAGAGGATAGTGTGAAATCTTATCATGATTGGATTTCAGTGGCAGAACCTGAAGGTGATATATTGTCAGCAATAAGATCATTGAAAATGATAATAAGCTAAAAAGACATACCAATTATTTGATTGAAAAGCTTCCCAGCACTTATTAAATTTATATTAAAGCTATTTTTATTGTTTTTTGTGGTTAGAAATTGTTATTGATTTTATTAGAATTTGGTAGTCTATTTCAAGTTGAAGATGTCAGTTATTTTGGTTGATTTGAAATGTTTCAAAATATTCTGGAGATATGTTATACTTTAATATATAATTAGATACATGTTGTGGTTGATTAATAAGTAGTAAATAAACACTGGTATATGAAAAAAATTATACATAAATGAAGGCATGGTTGGTGTTTATAGTCAGTGTTAGATCTCTGTCTTACAGCCATAAGGTTTTAGTATGACTCCAAGCTCTACTTGTCTTAGGTTTGAACAATTATGTTACCTTATTTGCTGCCACTTTGACTTAACTTGGAACCATTATTACAAGGTCACATTAAATGAGTACCAGCTTCTGCTAAAAGTTATAAAATAATGTGATGTTCCCAGAGGAAGCTAAAGACTGTCATTTGCTTAATATGACATAAACCAGAGATATAAATTAAGTGCACAGTGCTTCATTAAATTTAATTGAGACACTATACAGTATAGGATTGTGAAAGGATATACCTATTACAACAGACTGATATAATTTAATAATATACATGTAAGTAATTATATATTTATTTTATATTATGTACTGTATATGTTTTCAACTTTATTTAGTATTTATAATAAATGTAGCGCATAAAAGAAATGAAAGAATAATTGACATTTTATTTTAATAAATTACATTTAATGTAGAAAGAAATTTCTTGGGTAAGAAGTTTTAATCATTTATTTTTATTAATTTTTTTTTTCTAAATTGGAACAATTTTTTTTTTGCAGGAAATGTTTCTGAAGTGGAAAAGCGACTGCAAGAAAATTTGCCAAAGGTAAAGTTGGTATATAGTGAAAAGTAAATCATTCTGTGCTTCAAATTTTGACATTTATAAGTTTTCTGATAAATTAATGTTTGCCAGTGTGGGACTGAACAATACTTTACATTTTTTTAAATTAATTAATATAATTATATATATTTATGTTCTGTCAAACAAACATGATTTTATGCAACTCAGAAAATATGTTACCAGACATTGATTTATGCTACTTTTAGGTATTTAAATTAATACTTAAACCAATTTCAGCTATTTTCTAAAATGTTTTAGGGCTGTTGTAAAATAGGGCAAGATTTGCTATCTTTAGTTGATGATGAAAGCACTGCTGATGTTTTTTTCACCTTGGAAGAGTGTAAAGTCATCAGGGCCCACAGGTATAGGATATTATTACAGTACATACAATCATACATACATTACAATAATTATTGCGCAACAATACTAACAATAAAAGCAGATTATGCAACATTTTACATTATGGTACAGCCTTAATTGTCCCAATGTTTTCATTCCATATGGAGGACTAATGCTCTCCACAGGCCTGTCACCTTATACTTTATATTTTTTAACTGTTTCTTTAGAGAAACCAAGTGATGATGTTTATGTAATCCTCCTCCTCCTCATCATCATCATTAAAGTCTAATAAGTAACTATTAAATTTTCAACTTTGAATGTTGCATTTCTAGCATTCTGATTGGCTCTCTCAATCTCAGTTATCAGCTCATAATATGTACTGAATGACCATGTATGGAACTGACTGTGGACAATGTTGCCAAGCTGAAAAATGTTTGAAATACGAAACTGAATAAAATTTGGCTGTCATTTTCAATTATTGAAGGGTTTGGAAAGCTGACATGAATTTAATAAAACAATCCTTCCATTTACGCTTGTTGATTTATCAATGATCGCGATGTATAGCCAACTTGGCACTATGTGCCACGTTAGCTATTTACCACCCCACATCCAACATGCGCTCCTGGAGTAAGTGTTAAATAGTAGTCTTATAGTATAAAATAGAATAGTATAGTTTTAAATATTATTAGTACAGTGTATAAGTATAGTTATAATTATTATTAGACTAAATATATAGTGATCAAAGAAATTTGTCCAAATCCAAAAGTCAAAACCAAAAGGCCATGTTACATCAAATCAAGGCTTGATTTCAAGGGGTTCTCTATACATTTAATAGTAAAGTCTGTTGCAAGTTACCAATTAAAATTACTATAATGCTAATACTGAAAATTATGATCATTACTGGGCAGGGCAATCTTGCAAACTCGATCAGAATATTTTGCTGCTATGTTTTGTGGCGGATGGAGTGAAGATGGATGCAGAAATATCCCTTTAAAAGAGTAAGAACTCAGTTCTATCTATTTCATGCTGGCAAAGACTTACTAGTAAATTCATCCTTTATCTTTATTATCTCTATACTTTGAAGTTGTCAACATAACCAAGGTAATTTACCTTGTAGGGTCCGACTTAAAGTCCTAATTTGTAAATCTACCTGTACCTTTGGCTAATTGTTAAATAAATAAATTTAAAATAAATCCAAATTACTATCCCAGTGGAAAGCTAGTGCAGTGTTTTGCTGCAATCAACATTGTTGCTATGATATGAAATATATAATAAATAAGGTACAAATATAAAAATATAAACTAGAAGTAATCGCAGATTAGTGAAATGCGTTCGACATCTTTGTCACTCAACAAGACACCACGGTCGCATGAAGTC
>JAOEHV020050420.1:0-17109 GCA_025447995.2 Isaurus tuberculatus
TTTTCCGGTTAATTTTGACAGCTATAATTGAAATGTAAACAGTAAAGTTTTGCTTTTCCGTAGGTGCGACCCCAGCCTTACTCATCTTGTATTTTTCGTTTACTAAACCCGTTTCATTGGATTTCTTTTTCAATGTAATGTACACAAAAGTTACTTTCGTATTACAAACTAATGGACAACTGTAACTTCTGAATTCTGATTGGCTACTACTAGAGGTCTATTTTCAATTGGGTCTTCAAAGCAGAAACGCGTTTTCCTTTTTCAAATCAATTTATTTCACTACTTTTTGTTAACTTAATACTCTTGACATTTTTTTTTGCATAAATCGCTAGTTTGAAACACCTTGATTTTGAAATGCATAATGAAAAATAGCTATAAAAGAGGTTAAAAATCCGGGTTTTTTTATGTTTCTGGAGACTGGTGACGAATTGGAATCTGATGACGTAGACGGTGGTTCCAAAGCGGCGTTCTCTTGTCTCTTCCTTCACTTTTTGGGACCTGGCGATGATTTCAATGAAAGAATGTCGGATATTTTGGCCTTTAGCTAAGAAATTTTTTTCACCTCCCGTCTTTTTCTTCTTGTCCCTCATAACAGTCCACGTTTGGAATCACTGGCTACGTCATATCCAATGAAATCCGAGCTTTTGGCCGAGCGATCAAACGGAGACACAACAAAGCAAAGATTCTGAGCTTTCAAACCGTTGAAAATAACACATAAAAGAGTTTTTGCTGGTTTAAAATCAGATATTTTGGATAATAAGAACATCAACAACAATTTATGCAAAATAATTTTTATGTCATATGTACTTTAACTGGTTGAGTGATTCTAAAGCTTTTAGACTTCTCAACCTCGTGGACAAAGTATGAAATAGTTATAGGTAAATCTTTGCTGACGTCATTGTTTACAATTTGCTTCATTATCACGCAACTTTGAGTTGTAAATGAACAAGGTCAAAACTTGAGAAGAAACGAACAAAGTGATAAATTTTGGGGCTATACATGGACATTCGATTCTTTGACGATTTCGGTGTCATCCGAAACGTAGGGTGGCGAAACCATTAATGAGGCTTCAAATAAGCAGGAACAGTAATTAACACAATGGACACATTTTACCAGGTAAATGATATTTTGGATAGCACTTTTGAAAATCAGAAGATTTTTTTATTTTTAAACCTTATTATAAGCTGGGTCTAGTATGGTAATGAGACAAAAAATGTAAAGAAAGATTCGTCTATCTATTAGCCTGTAAGCAAGCCGCCGACTGCTTTCCTTGTAAACATTTATTGCTTGCAAGCTACCTAGCTATTGATTCGAAGACTATTTGGCCTGCAGGTATAATTTTTAAAAGTACTTGTTGTACACAACACACTCCCTACAAACTTTTTAACTGAGATTTGTTTTACTTAACAAGAGGTGTTCTCTCTTCTGCAGTTTTTCTCTTCTTCAAACAACTTAGTACTGACATGACCAAAGCTATCAATAGCAAGAATGCTCCGATTCCAACAGCAGCATACTCCACACTGTGTATCACAGACAATGGACCAAGAATTTTGTCTTTCATTAGCTCTGTTTTATCAGAATTTATCTTTGCGCCAGAGCTGAAGTACATTATGGGAAGAATAACCTCTTGCAGTCCCTCCGTTTGTCTGATATCTTCTATGGGCTGAATATGAGCATTCAGTTGTAGTCTCACGGCGCCGTCGATTGGTATGCCAGTGTGCGGCTCAACGCTGAAAAAAGTTTCATGAAGAGCTGCGACTGGTTTCAAGCCATTAACTGCCTCGACAAGCTTGGGATCCCCGTGGTAAAAATGTGGCGCTGAGATAAGTATGGGAGATCGCATCTTGAACGGGATTGTCGTTTCGGAATTCGGCTGGCAACCACTCGTGTCCAAAATGCCAGTCGTGTAGCATTGGTATGGACAAAAGGCCTCGTTCTCGGGGTATTCACTACCGTTTAAAAACACCGTAGCCGGAACTGAAAACTTGAGCGCCTTAATTCCGTTTAATTCTAATTGTAATTCATGTATACTGATCTACAGAGCTGGGTAAAGAAAAGGTAAAGACGGGAATCTGTCGTAACAGAACCAGGTGGAAATTGTGTTCCGTCCGTGCCATTGATCATGTTGGCATATTTTGACTTCCACAATCCCAAATCACTACTTCCTTTCCATTTTGCCCACTTTAATAAGTCAATTATTTTCCTAGCTCCCGTGTGTACCACTGTCACTCCAGAAAAAGTGTCATTAGGTTGCATTAGAAAAACTGGGTTTAAATGCGGTAAAAATTTCAGCGATGCATACTTTTTCTTTAACTTAACATAGAGCTCAAAAATTGGATCCCGGTAACCAAATAGAATTTCCTGAACGGTTCGCTTCATAAACAGTCTCTCCTTGTAATTATCAAACAAAACGCTGACTAGAAATCGCCAGTGCAAAAAGTCGCTGAAGCTCAGAGTCATTTGAGCCATGATGATCATAGGCATGTTTGGTGTATAAATAGTATCGTTTACTGGATCGCAACCATCGCACGACGCACTGGGATCAAAAACAAACAGCGACTTTTCATTGTAACTAACAGTTGAGTTCTCATTAAACCAGGTGACATTATTCTTTTTCTTGTACACTTTGTAAGAATACGGCCCTCTTTGTTCAACAAGCGGCCTCGCTCCACTGTGAATTTCTATCGGGTTCTTTATGTCAAACACATAAAAATCTGAATGCATTGGAACACTGTCTTCTCCACCCGGTTTCACCCAAGCTTTATAAACTTCAGTGTTTGGCTTTAGAACTAACTGTTCGTCAATTTTCTTCTGGATTTGTTTATCGATGACCGGACGAAGAACCAAACCACAAACAAGTAAAACCATACCCAAAATTAACAAAATGGAAATAAACTTGCATTCCTTACTGTAATTCTTTCTGGACATCGTGTTCATGAAACGGTAAACAGCAAAAAATTTTAAATTGTTAAAGGAAAATTGCTCAATATTGTTTTATAAAAGACCGAAAAACCATGCACGTGATTTCTAGGTCTAATCGTATTTCTTAATTCTTAGACGATATATTCTAGCACCTAATTGTGATCAAACGTGACAGTGTCAGATTTTACACAATAAAGATTATAATGATTATTTGATAAATAACATTTACAAACTGATACGGAGACACAACAACCCCCACCACTTTGAATTGATTCCTCTTTCCCTGGGACTTCGACATAACAGGGTACAGTTGTACAACTGTACTTTATCAAAGTTGCAAGTTGAAAAATGGATTGTGTGCTGCAAAAGCATTAAAAAAGAAATTGCAAAAACCGTTTTTTAGACTGAGAAGTTTTAGACTGTTGATTATTTAAATTATCTTTCAGAAGCAGCGGGTTGCAATCTCGGAACCAAAGTCCAAAAGTCCTCGGTTATCCCTGAGACCTAAAACAAACACAAAAATACCGGAAATGATACAATATATGTTCATTTCACACATCAGGATTTAGGAAAGTCTTGAAACTTTAAATTCTCAGCGTCAGTTTTTTTTATACAATAGCAACGAAGGTTTTATTTATATTTCAATGGTGAATTAGCTTTGCTGTCCCTAACCTAGCCAGTGGCTTCCATCGTTAAAGTAGCTTGTTTCCCAACTACAGATCCGAATACCACTGATTTAATACAGCCTCAACAAGGGGGTAGACCGCCCCTGGTTCTATAGCGACTTCTAGTACTAACTACAAAAGTAGACAGAAAATTTACTCCGTTTTTATTTATAGAGCTATAAACAAAGACTGCGAGTTAAAGATAATAATAATGTAACAAAGGAGCTGTAAATTAATGGACGCTGCCGGATTCCCAATAGAAAAAACAATTGAACCAACGCGAAAGATGAAGTTAAAGAACTGAGAGGAGAATTCAAGCTTAAAAATTTGCCTTATGCCAGCTTTGTTAAAATGCAAAAAAAGATTTTAAAAAAATGAGAAGGCTTATGATTACACTTGGTAACACGGCAGAAAATTGAAAAAGGTTGCGGAAAGTTATGGAACACGAAAAAGGCAAACCAAACTTCAGTAAGTATATATAATGTTGTGTCTTAATTATGTTTTGCCTCACAGTGTTTGGGTAAACAAAAAAAAACTGAAGGTCAGCTCTACCCTGGACGTTGCACCTGGTCACTACTCGCTTGAGACAGCTGTCGCAAGATTTCAATATACATTGCGTGATATTGCCTCACTTGTATATTCTAGGCTTCTGTTACTCGGAGCTTCAACTAAAAAGGGAAAAAGCAGTTGCAATATTATTCAACTTGGTCACGTTTTTCATTTCATGGTCTCTTCACGTGCGGTAAAATATTGTCGTGTGGGTTTCAAAACAGTTTTATCATTGTACGTTTAATGAAAGCGCAACGCTTCTGGGTTGCAGGCTCTTAACCTTGCATGCTCTCTCTAAGCTCGGTGGGGTGGTATGAGATGGTTGTCGTGCTTAGATTGTATTTTGACTACCTTATTATAGGAAATGTAGAAAGGATCATAACAAGGTGGCAAAAATGATTAAATTAACGCGGTTTGTTTGGATTTTAAAATATGTTTAAAGTGGTTTTAAATAACGCGGTTTTGACGCTTTGTTGCAGTCATTTTCACAATGGAATGTGATTTTCAGAAGACAAAACAACAATGTCGTCCAAAACAACTCGAAGTTTAATAACGGCATAAAAACAAATAATTAAAGCGCGGTTAAAGCAAGGATGTGAGGAAATCTCTGGTACCATCGGCATGGCATTAATTTCTGAGAAATTAGAAAAATCCAGGTAATTTAGTGATCAATAACTTTTTTGATACTAACTTCCTTATGAAAACAAACGATAAAAAACACCTTTTTTACTTCACTTGATCCCTCATCAATTCATATGAAGAAACAATTGCAGATGGGGCGCACAACATTATTTAACAAATAGATTCCATGTTAGCGTGCGCTTGTTCAGTAATAGATCACAGATGATGTCAAACTGTGGTTTATATAATTTTCACAAGTGTTATAAAGAAATGCCAGCATCGGATTACACGTGAACTCTGATTGGCACAAATTTCTTGCGGATGAGAAAGCGCTCAACACAAATCAAACAAACAAAGTAAGCATTGGAATCTTTTCCTGCTGTTTTCTCAGAAGTAATTTTACGGCCTTTTTATGAACTTTCGAAAGTTTAATCTCAAAAGTTATATAAGCTATTGACTCCAAATTTTCCACAGACCTTGCCAATTATGTGAGCTACAAAACGTGTCGGCGATTTTCAAATTGAATTTTAATTCTCGACATATTTTGTGTTAATGGCTGCCTTTCGAGGAAAATTACCATTCCTAACTTTGAAAAGAGATAAAAAGATAATGACCACGTGCTTAAATAAAAATCGCTCGCAGTTTTTTGAGATTAACGCTCTCTCTGATCGTGTGTGAATTGTACGGTGGCCCACAAGAGCCATGCTGTTTCTTTTTTTTTTAACTATGCTGCATTTTTTTATTGCCACTTATATCTGGCAATTGACACGTATAACTGGTAATTGACACTTATAACTGGCAATTAACACTTGTAACTATCAATTGACACTTGCATAGCTGGCAATTGCCACTTATAACTAGCAAGTTGACACTTATAACTGGCAATTGCTAGATATAAGTGTCAATTGCCAGATATAAGGGGCAATTAAAAAATGCAGCAAAGTTAAAAAAGAAGCCGCATGACTCTTCTGGGTCACCGTAAAATTGGGAGGAAGACGTTGAATAGTTTTTGATATGAAACTTCAGAAAAAAACTTGTTGATTTTGAAATAGCGGGCTTGTATAAATTCAGATTAAATTAAAATCAAACAAATGTTTTCTTATCTCATAAAATATATTTTTTTGTAGGTTTTAATTGAAGAGATGGCGCGCTAAAAGTACAAAAGTGAAGGTACGTAAAAAGCTACGTCTGGTACCTTAACCAAATAGAAAGGTTGAATGATTATTTAAATAGCGCAAAAGTAAATATTTTTAGTTGCCGAATTGAAGCTATTCTTGTAGAAAAGCAGCGCTTATAAAACTTAATAACCAATAAAAACGAAAAATTGTTCCACGCAAATATCAAACTTATAACTTTTTCAGAAAAAAGAGAACCTGTATTGAATAAAACATGGAAAAAACATTCATATCCAACTTGGCAACTAAAAAGCGAGTAAAAACTAATATGCTATTCAACTTTGAAGTCCTTTTTTAATAAAAAAAATTTTGCTTTTCTCTGCATACAACCCAAGCCGCTCCTCTGAACCCTTCGGGAAAAAAAGTTTGTCAATGAAAACATATTCTGGTATTTCTTCACAAAGTTGAGGACGTCGTGGGTAAGAAACTCGCTAACAAGTCATCTTGCCCCAGCTCCCTGAGGCAAGAGTACGATAATCATTCGCCTGAGATCGATTTGAAGCAAATACAACCTCGCACCATTTCCTCAAGCGAGAGAAAGTACTTTCAGGGATTAGGGCCCTTGATACGAGGTTGGAGGTTTGCTGACGTAATTGTTACAATCACCCTCGTACCCAGGGCCTGTATCCCTGAAAGTACTTTTCCCCGCTTGAGGAAAGGGTCCTGGGTACGAGGTTGTCTTTAATTCTGGTTCATTAACTTATAATTTTATTTAGCGAATGCAAAGATCTGCGCAAAGATTAACACAATTTGAGGTCTACGCAAATGCCGAAAAAATATTGACGGGTTCTAAATTCTCAAAACTGCTGAGTTGTAAATTTGTTACAGAGACATCCAGTACATTGTAGGAAATGTAGTAATTGCCAAATGTAATTTAAAAAACTCTTGGCTAAAAGTGTTTGATTATCGCCGTAAGAAGAGTAAAAAGCTGTAGTCTCGAGCGTTAGTCCTTTGTTAGAGAAATCCGAAAATGTCGAGAAATTTAAGGTTTATGTTGGAAGGTATGATATAAACGGATCGAAATTGGGAGAACGCGCAGTCGGCCTTGATAGATTGTCGCAGTAAATTCAGTGGAAAAAGAAAAAAAATGCTCCCAATTTGCAAAAAGTCCAAAAATTTTCTCAAAATTTCAAAATTGCAATAGCAAAGTTGGCATTTTATCATGGATAAAATTGTGTTAGTAAAAAATATAGTTTTAAATTAAATACTGATTATCAAGAAGGAATATACTGATATAATATATGTTCTTTAAATACAGTATCTTTTACAGTCCTTTAGAATTTATTACAATGTTATAGAACTAAAAGCTAACTCTGTGTACTAAACTTGGTCATGTAGGGACAATAACTTTTTAACTGCAGCTGACCAGTTGCAGTCCCGTGCAAAATGTGCGCTTTCACAGGAATTGTGAAAGATATCCAAGCCACTTTTCGAAAAAATTGTTGTGGAGTTGTTGGTAGCCAGACCCCATCCGCGGCTCGTACCCAGACCTTTTGACAACGCAATCAAAGAAAAAATGTTGGGTGAATTGTTGAGCAAAATGTTGCGTCGTTTTAACACCTCTCCATTTGTGCACACAACATTTGAAAAAAATTGTCGGGTTAATGTTGGGTGAAATGTCTGTCGACGTCATTTTTGTTTACGACATCATCTACCGCATTCTGCCTAAATCTTGTTAAATATTTTCTTGATAGAGCCCATCGGCCCCTGGTAATTTGATTTTCTTGTAAACTGAAGCAGTCGTAACTGGCGAATAACGTCGTGAAATACAAGTTTGACGTTCACATCCTTTGCAGCTGATACTTCATAAAACATGCATTCGTGTTCCAGAGCAAAGCCACGGCCTCTTCTTCTCGAAACGACGCGATTGTGTCTCAAGTCCATTTTATTCCCGACAAGAGCAATAGAACATTGTTGTCCTTTTTGTTTTTTAATTTCTCGCACTAGTTTGACAAGTTGTTTAGCTGTTTCGAACGTTCGGAAATCATCCACGGCATAGACCACAAGAAAACCTTCGTTCTGGTTCAGATAGACGGGTTTATGCTACGTGGTAGGACAGATATTTATATTAGTAGTCACGGAAACCTAAATAAACGACAACAACAACAATAATAATAATAATAATAATAATAATAATAATAATAATAATAATAATAATAACTGAATAATAAGAAGAAGAAGGAGTAGTGGAAAATGATGATGTGAAGTTGTTGTGGGATGTAAATATCCAATGTGATAATGTGATTAATGCCAGACACACAGTGTGGAAAATGAGATAATAATAATTCAATAGTTTAATAAGAAGATTTCCTTAAGACAGTGTACTAATGGGAAGAGCTAGGATATCAACTAAGATCTTGTCTCTGTAGGGAAAGAAGAAAAAATCATTGTTTTCACCAGCTCTCACAGGTAACAAACCAAACCAAGTCATCTTGTCTGAAATCCCAGGGAACTAACAATGATAACAACAACAACAACAGAAACAAAATAATAATGATGATGATGAAGATAATGATAACTGAATAATAATTGCCAACGATCAGCTGAGCCAAGAGGCGATGGGAGAAATTTTTTTTCTTTATGCCTCATGCAGACTAGTCTCCTTCGCAGCCGTTATTAGTGTCAGTCTCCTCGCTCCCTTCCCTTCTTGGGGAGGGAGCGAGGAGACTGACACTAACAACGGTTGCGAAGGAGACAACATGCAGGCAGGAATTTAAAATTAGTTGCCATAAATCGTCGAAAATAGACATGACCCTAAAACATAAAAAAGAAAAACTTTCAACTTTTTTGGATTTTTAGTTGATAACGTTAAAAAATCCAATTTGTCATACATTTGCTTATAGTTCGTTCTGGGTTATTATATAATTCCTAAAAGGAGACTGGGTTCCATGGATTCAATTGATGTCAGTTTAAGCAATACAACACAAATTTGTGACGACACTAACTTGTGGTAATTGCCCTTAAATGAAATAATGACGCCAATCATTTTACTGTTCAAGACAAAGGAAATAAAAATGATCACTTTATAGGATTTCATAAACAGATTCAAAAGTTAGAAAGAAAAATACCAATATTTTCAAGTCCCAAAGACCTACAAAAAGAATGGTCACTTTACAGGTTTTCTTTTGTTGGCCTTTAAAAAACACTAAGCTAGGTACCAGGCACACTCACCGTGCTGGCCGTGTCAGTAATTTGTAGAGTTGAAGCATCTTCATCAATTTGTACACACACTTCATACGTCATTTCTGTTAACATATAAAGGCCTTAATTAAGCAACTTACAAAATATTTGCACTTATCGTAGGAAAAATAACCTTTAATAAAGAACTTTTGTAATTCATCCCGAGTTAAACAGTTTTGAAACTGAAGATTTAGCTTTGTTTAATTGTCTGCCTGCCGTTGATTTCATTTAGTATGAAAGCACTAAGTAATCTTAACAGTTGAAGAGACAGTAGTTCAGAATAAAAACGGGTTTGGAAAAATAGAACAACAGAATTTCGAGGTTTAAAGTTTTTCCAAGGTTTTTATTCATTCTAATGTTCACTTTGATGGAAAGCTAAAGCTAAATCCTTTTCCGAGCCTAGTGGCTCATTGGAGCCGGCGCTTATCTCCGGTTTCCGTAGTGTTAAGCGGATGAGAGTCATTGACCCCCCCTGGATGGGACACTAATCCATCGCAGGTTAGCTCCCAGCCGAAGCTGGAACTCATTTACCGACTTCTTAAGGATGGAAAGCTGAGAAGCTATGGCGGAAAAGAAGGTCACACAAATGTTCAAATTTCGGCACAGCGTAGGAAATCACATAAATAATAGTGAGTCTAAACGTTATTAATAGGTACAATCACGCATGCGCTATAACTACTTATGCTTATAATTCCAGCTACCTACCACATTACGCCTTTATTATTTATCATTGTCTCGTGTGAGAACCTGAACCTAATTGTTAGCTGTACCATGCTTACGAGGCCCAAAAAAGCCGAAACAGCTGTCCACGTTGCTAACATATATATAAACCCTTATACGGGCCTAGTGGCCCATGGGGCCGGCGCTTATCTCCGGTTTCCGTAGTTATAAGCGTTTGACAGACTCTGACTCTCCCTAGCTGGAGGGTACACAATACGTATAATAACACTATAAAGATCGATTAGCGCGTGTCCTTTGAATATTCCCCCTCATCATAGATTCTATTCGCCAGCTTTGCCACTGTTGCAATCCAAAATCTTCAAGAGCTCTCAGCATTTCTATAGCTATTTCATCTGGCCCCGTTGACTTTCCATTGGCAATCTGTTTGATAGCCTTACCTATTTCTTCCTCCATTATTGGCAACTTGTCACTTTTATTTTGAATGATTGGCATTTCACCCCGGTTATCTTCAAATAAATCTTTTATATATTCTTCTCACAGTTCCAAATATTTGTCTTTCTCCATTATATTATCGTTCTATCTGTATCCTCAATGGAACTGGACATGCTACAACATCCCTTTCTATACCCTGTATTCTTGCTCACTATACAATGCATCTTTCCACTGTTTATTTTCTCTAACTCCTCTATTTCCTGACACTCTTTATTCAGGTACATATTCTTAGCTTCATTACACTTATTCCTAACTTCCCGATCCATCTGCTTAATTTCACCATATCAGCGCATTTGACACTTTCTTCTTTCATTCATCAGATTTAATATTTCTTCGGTTATCCAAGATTCTCTTGCCCGTTGTTCCCGTTTTGGAAGGATTTTCTCTGCTGATGACACGAGCACCTTCTTCATTCTCCGTTCTTTTTATCACTTCCTCACAATAGCCATCTTTTCTAGATAGGTAAAAAAAGCACCAACCTGCGCTGAGAGCTATACGTTGCGATGGATTAGTGTTCTGTCCAGGGGAAACCAAGGACTCTCATCCGCTTAGCACTATAAAAATCCAGAGAAAAGCGTCACCTCCCCTCCCCCAAAGGGCCTTGTAATAAAAATTAGGAAAAATTGCTAGTAAAAGTCATGTGCATCTTCACAACATACCCAAAGCTGGATCATATTCGTGAATAAAGCGACCAGTTGTGAATCTGACTAGAAGAGCTGCAGCAAGACAAAATATCACATATTTGAGGTTAAATTTCATTCCGTGCAGACGAACCGGCTGAAGACAAAAAAATCTTGTTCTTTCCATGTGTAATGAAAGAAGAGCGTCATAGCTGACCGCAGCTGACATCATTTCAGTTTAAGCAAATCGGAGATAAGAAAGTAACATAGTAAAGTATCCAATCAAAGAATTAGTCTTAAGCTTATAAGTTGCATGCAGAAAAAGAGAAACACCTTTTGTCTATAAGCACAATTCATTTTTACTTTACTTGAAACAAACAAAATTCCAGAATGAACAAGTTTTAAGGTTTTCAGTCGAATTTTTCATGTAAATGCAGCCGTAATTTCATTCTCCAATGAAAGTCATTTAGAAATGAAACTAATTGTTCCTGTATCACAGAAACAGTCTTTAAGGCTGGTGAAATTTTGCAGAAAAAAAAATCTTACGAATTTCTGCCTCCATTCCAATGTTGTTGATCTGAATTTCAAAATAGGGATGTATCTAGTTTTTCTGAAAGGCGGTCAAGTACCATGCACAGAAAGCGCTCTAGTTGTAGGTGAACGGCAAAACAGGTTCCTTTGGGAACAGGGGGGAGTCGCTTTCTAGATACAAACACGTTAAAACTAGTTGCAAAATAGCGTATATCTCATAGGAAAACTGAAAAACTTGAGTGCAATTAATAATTCTTAGAAACGTCGTTTGTATTAATATTGTTTCAAATTTAGAGAAAGAAGTTTCGTCGTTCATTGAATGGCTCTCTGAAGAGTTAAATTCATAAGTTTAGGAATAAAATATAGCCGGTCCACGGTAACGTTAGAGCCGGGGAAATGCACCGTGGACCGGCCGTATTAAATACATCCCTGACAAGAGTTAAAATTTTGTAACGTCATTCATGTTTAAGGCTTTTGTTCAGTATCACTCTGAAAATCCTACATTCTGATTGGCTAATCTATTCAGGATCTATTCAATACTCCCCAAGTAGCGAAAAGGCGCGTTTCTTCCCAAAACAAGTATTTTTTAAAGTGTCTATGACGCGAATTTCGAGTTTTTTTTTACACATTTGGAAAATATAGCGTTTCAAACGTACGATTCCAAAACTTGAGATGTGTAGGTCAAATTAGATATTGGTTATTTTATACGCTCTTAAAGTTTGTGTATTTCAGCAGTTGCGTGCGGCCCAGATGCGGCAAATGTCATCTACACAATAGATTGTGACGTAATAAACGATGCACAAACAAACTTTTTTTTAGTATGGAGGAAAAGCAGAAAAGGGGAGAAAATGAGATTATTGTGTTGCTGGCACTCCGCCAATGGGCAAAGCCGCCAAAACACAAAGAAATTACATGTTTAAATTTCAAATCAAAATCAAAATAAAGCTAAACCTAACCGCTGTTTTCCCGACATTACGTCACTCGACTCAGTCCCTGTGACTATTTTTCAGTGGCAAAATAACCTTTTTAAACCCCGTATAAAATCGCCGGTTTTTATCTTACAATCTTTACGCTACATTTTCCAAATGTGAAAAAAAAGTTCGTGTCATGGACACTTTAACTTTCGTTAATTTATACCAATTTATCTGACCAGTTGAGTGATAGTACAACAAATGACGGCTCTCAGTCTCACGGACTGTTGACCCATGCTCCACTCATCATCTCGAGGTTAATTAAATTGTTAATTAGTCGATGTTTGCAAATGTCAAACACTTAACAGAGTTAGCTGACTAAAAGACTCCATTCAAACTAGGATAAGACGACAAATGAGCGGGGTGAGTAACACATTTTTAATTTGGCCTCTAAGCTCCTTTTCTCATAGATACTAAAATAGTTCCTTTTGATCGTTCTTTACAAGGCGTGTTTGAGGCCGGAAACTTAAAGTACAATATAAAGCGCTTGCATAATAGTCCTGTCACCGGAAGAAGTAAAAAAATTGATTCATTTTGGAAGTTTCTGGAGGCCATGTTTTTGTTTGTAGAAATGATGTCGTGATTACCAGATAAGTCTTATCAGCTTTCGGGTAGGCAAAAAAATTCCAGTTTCAAATCTTAAAAGAAATTATTTCTGTTCTGAAGTAAGTACAGTTTGTGTTGTTTATTGTTCACAGATTCTAGAATCATAAAGGTGAAACGCTTTTTTTTTCCTATCGATTTCAAGTTTTTTACAGTCGAAATAAAAACGAATTGCTTTTCAACGACATTCTTTGCACGTGCATTGTTGATATAAACGAAAACAAATGCTTTTGCATTTGAAAATGATCCGTTCAGCAGGCCTGAGGCAAAAGTAAAATAACATTAGTTTGAATTTTTAGTTATTTTTTGTGGTGAGTTATCTATTTTAAAAAATTCTTTAGATTTTTCTCTTTTTTCTTTCTTTCTTTTTTTTCTCAGTTCCCCAAGACGAAAAGAATACAAAATTTAAAATCTTCCTAGATAAAAAATAGTTTTTTTTCAAACGTTGGGTGTCCACTCAAAAAGACTTGTATGCAATACTTTTTTTCAGGAAAAGGCAGATTTTTGACGAAAATATTTTGCGCTCAAAAAGCACCTCTTATATTTCATGAAAAAGTGACTGATGTAAACAGATCAATTAGACTGTAAATTGAAAATTCATCACACAAAGGAAGTGAAAACAAAACAACGACAGCTTGTCGATCAATGACACAGGTCTGTCTTGGCTTTTAAACAGCTTTAAAAAATTTAGGCATAAAAATGTCCATTAAAAGATCAAAACAAATTTGAGAGCAAAAACAAATGGTTAAAGTGTTTGTATATACTTCAATATATTGTTGTTTTAGCGCGACAAATGTAAAATTCATTTAAATGAAATGTAAGTACTTTTCATATTGAATGATCTTGCCGCCTTCTTTTTGTGAGAATGGTTCGCACGTTTTGATAATTTAAAATATGATAGCGTTGACACGAGGCTAGCGACTAAATTGATTTACGTCACGGCATCCACGAGCAAAAATAACAGTAAAATATATCTTTAATGTTTTAAAACCTAATTTTTTTTTCTTGAGCCATACCTGATTTTCCAACGCCACATTGACCAAGAAGAACAATATGAAACTCTTTAGAGGAGCCACTCTTTTTCTGTAGATTCGCGAAATGTTTAGTCGGAATTGAGGAATAAAAAGGAGTGGAAAATTCCCTTGAAATTGTCATTGGCTCACTTCCTCTTCTACTGTAATGTATTTTAACACCTTTTCCATTTTTCTCTTTCTTTGCTGGAGTTGCGTCCTGGTCAAAAGGCCGTGTAGAAAGACGTTCGGAATCGCTGAGAAAGTTCCTCTCGTTGTATTCGACATGTAAAGTTCGTCCAGTTCCAAATTTTTCTAAAGCATGTTCTTTCTTCTCTGTCTTTAATTTTGTCTTTTTCTCTTTCAGCATCTCTGTTGCTTGAAGATGTTTTCCGTTGTTTTCAAACCTTGTTTTATGTCCTTTGCTATCTTGAAATTGCTGCAAAGTTTGCTGAAGGACAGCAGCAGGAGCCGAACCTCGACGCCTGTACATGACTTCGGCTTTTTTAATCTCAGCAATTTCCACTTAGCCTCTTAAGGCTATAAATTCATATCGTGATGATAGTTTCTCGCTAAGAGCAGTCGCTAATGTTATAACTCTAATGAATTGCTGTCCCTTTTCATTGTTTTTATTTTTGAGGTTTTAGTTTGTGTATCCGATAACCAGCGCTAGATCTACATTGATACTTTTAAGTTGTTAAAACAACTTTGACAGCTACAAGATGTGACATAAGCATCTGTAGCCTGTTGATGTTGGTTATCTTGATATTCTTCAATGCTTCATTTTCGTTTCAAGTTACACGCTTTTTTTTATAAGAACAACTTTATAAGAACAACGAGGTTCAGATTGGCTGAAAGTTAAGAACAATTTAAGAACAGGCTGAGGCTGAAAAAAAGTGAACATGTTTCTAGTTGAACCTTTACTGAATCTTGTAATTTATGTTCGCAATGTAGTAAAAGGCACAGTGGTCAGTAACCTGAGATAAATGTACAGAGATCTCCTCAAAATACAGACGATTAGCATTGTTTTTCAATGTCTTGTCTTTTTAATTGTTTTGATTTCTCAGCGTTTCAAACCGCTCACACAAATAAGAACAAAAGAACAAATTGAGGCTGAAGCAGCCAAAAATTAAAGAACAATGAGCCTCGCAAAATTTACTAGTTCGTATAAAAAAAAGCGTGTAGTTTCGCTAAACGAAAGGTAATATAATATCAGAAAGAGAAAAACAAAAAGTATTCTTAGTTCTTAAAAAATATTTAGAAAAAAAGAAATTACGATATGATATTAATACATGCCCTTATTAATTTTGATTACAGACACTATCAGCTGCAGTATGACCAAGGAATGGATATCTTTTTTAAAGCCACGATCCAAAACTGAATCCAATAAAGCTGAAAAATTAATATCAGATTAAAACTGAAAACCAAAATGATAAAAAGAATTATTACCAAAAACCTGTAAGATAATCAAACTTTGGTTGTTATTTTTTTGTCCAATTTGTGTTACACTGTGTGCAAACAAAATGTGCTGATGTTTATAGTTTAGTTTACGTGATTTGCACTTTAATGAAGAAACTGTGAAATTTGAAAGTTTTAAAGCGAATTTTTCAATATCTGCCTTTCAAAAAAGGTTTAAAGAGAACTCTGGCTCAAAAGATAGATAGAATAACACAAATTATTTCTACTCGTCAAGACAAGCAAAATAAATGGTCACTTTTTAGACTTTCACCAACTGGTTCAAAAGTTAGAATATATAATATACCAATAGTTTTTACGCTTCAAGATAAACAAAATGGACGGTCACTTTATAGGATTTCATCATCTGGTTCAAAAAATTAGAGTAAATAACATTAATCATTTTTGTTCTTCAACACATAAAGAATGGTCTGTCACTTAAAACGTTTTTTTCAACTAGCTGAAACGTTCTTGTGATAAAAATCCCTTTAGTTCAAGCGGCAAGTGAAGTCTTTGTCTCCTTTCTTTTTAATATTCTTAAAGACTATTTTCCTTGGTAACAAAAGCGACCTGCCTGCAGAGATTAGGGCTAACTACGGTTGCCCATCTCTGCTTAGATGTTGAAATATTCTTGGCAGTAAAACCAAACGAATTCAAATACGAACTAGAAATAAAATTTAGTCCAAAGCAAACAATTGGGTTAAAGTAAAAAGCAACGGCAAAGTTTACCTTTCGGATTTTTCTTTTCTTTTCTTTTTTTTTTTTTTTTGTATAAATGAGATACTTATCGCTGAAGATGTTCTCTTAATCTAATCGTTAGAGTTTAGTTAAAACTTTTGCATGCTAAAAGTTTTCTAAAGTATAATTTGACACTTTGAACTCGGCGGCTTCCTATTCAAAATGTCTCCTTTAAAGGCAAAACGAAGCTTTATATTTTAAAATGTATATAATAAAATTATCATGTATTTTATGAAAGTTATGTGCATTTTCTGGGTTTTTTGAGTGTAAGTAAATCTGAAGATTTGTTTAAAAAACTTTCTTAGGAATAGCAAACGTATTTTTCCGTTGCCCTCGTCTTCAAGCTTTTTTTCACAACTCTTCAGATTTATCTTCCGATCGCGACGTCTTTCAATGCGCTCTTTTTTCATTAACCGTCAGTACCCTGCCGCTATTGTTGACCGCGCTATGCAAAACTGTACTTACTCCCAAGGCTCGCGCCGACAATGATCGCATTCCGTTTACCATTTTCATCCCATCAACAACTCCATTTTAAAACCCATTGTTAATCGCAATTTTAATTATCTTACTTCCGATTCTAGTACTTCTAATATTTTCAGTCAACGCCCACTTTTTTCTTTTAAGGAGGACCTCAATTTACGCGCCTTCTTGGTTAAAGGTACTCTGCCCTCTGATAAAGGGCCTGACACCTTTCGTTGCTCCCGCAAACGATGTCTCACTTGTCCTTTTGTGGCTCCTCGTACCTCTGTTACCGACCATTTCGATTGTACCACATCCAATATTATTTATTGTATTCAATGCTCCCACTGTAACCAGTTGTATATTGGTGAAACTGGCCGTCGTTTAGGTGACCGCATCAGGGATCACCTCTATGACATACGCAATAACGATCTTTC